>JACXGJ010006101.1:0-35885 GCA_016801105.1 Esox niger
GGAGACAGAGATAGGGAGACAGGGAGAGGGAGACAGAGAGACAGGGAGACAGAGATAGGGAGACAGGGAGAGGGAGACAGGGAGACAAGGAGAGGGAGACAGAGAGACAGGGAGACAGAGATAGGGAGACAGAGATAGGGGCAGGCAGATTGTACTCAAGGTTACAAAGTAGAGGGGCTGGATACTAGGTGCAAGAGGGTGACAAGAGAGAGTGAGCACAGTGTTTTAGGCATTGGCCCTATGAAAGAATAACAGGAAGGTAATCTGTCGCTTAACTATTTCAATGTATTATTATTCTACCCCAAAAAATGAGATCAAAGAAATATAGAAAGTTGTGGAGGACATTAAACATACAGTCATGTTAATACTTTACAGATGAGAGGGTTCATTTCCTGTAAAATCATGTGCTTCCCGTTTAACAAGGTGCTTGGGATTTTTGCATAAGTACTGTCATTCTGCGTCACTGTCTTTCTGTGTCACTGTGGACATCAGGCCCTTAACACTTTAGAAGATTACTGACATAATTACAGTACCAGTATGAAATTTAGGCACTCATTATCATGAGGCTAAGAGCGCCAGCTAAATACAGATACAAATGTAAAAACAACCCACTCCGGGCACTGCTAATCCAGACAGGCTTTCTATAAAAAGATGCAGGACTATAGCTCAGTTGAATCTCAAGAGTCCAGTGCAGAGGCAACATAACCGGTGACCCACTCAACTCAATATTTTTCCACCCCCAAAAAAGAGCCACATATGTCATTTTGAGCCCTTTGAAGTGCAGTAGGAGCACTAACTGATATCCAGCACCACAGGCAGAAGTCAAATCAAATTCCCATGAAATCAGATGTTCAGGGTCACTGAAAATGGACTGGATACAGCAGCTGTCTGATGAAGATGCAGCAGCTGTCTGATGAAGATGCAGAAATATTCAAATCTTGTCAAAATACACATGCTCCTTTATTTAAATAGCTCGCCCGTAAAAATCTACCTCTCAACTGTATAGTATTGCCGTTAACTCTGTGCCTTGTTGCGCTATTCGCTATTTCCGCTGAGTGGTTTTGAGTTACGCTGGTCTACTGCTATTTATGGAAATGTATATGTAGCCAGGGCGTTGCAAGGAGATGATAACGAGTAAATCCATCTAGTCATCAAATGAACAAAAAGTCCAATTGAAATGTGATTTCCACTTTTAACCCAACCCCTCAGGAGCGAAAATTAGTGTTAACTGCCTGGGGGTGAGAACAACAAATGTTTTCCTCTCAGTATGAATGTCCAAACAACTTTGCAAAAATGCTGTCTCTGCTAGCAAAAGCTGAAATCCCACTTCCCCCAAAAGAAATTATTAAAATACTATTTTATAATGCATGCAATCATTTATCGCAAGCAGACACCATTTTCTTAAAATGAAACCTCCAGTAATGCTCAAAATTAATGCATTGACATTTAAGCTTATTTTGTAGTTTATTCCACTTGTAAATTACAATAACAGCTTGACAAGAGTTTTACCAAGTTTAGAGGGTTAGTCAAACAGGTTTCAACAAATCCAATGTTCTTGTGTTAAGATCAGTAATGTGTGCATAAAAAGGCAAATTGTCTTCAAACCATATAACCAGATATTTATGAGAGAATTTGTTAAATTTATATTTTATACAGGGTGAGCTTTTGAAGATAAATCAAATGTATATTTGCCATTTACATACAGCGCGAACAACAGAGGACCTAAACATGACCCCTGGGGTAGACCTTTATGTACCTTAACAAATTCTAATTTGACCTCTTTGGTCAAAATTGCTTGAACAACATTAGCAGCTTTCCATTCTTTGGTAATGATTTCAGAGATAAGAGTGAAATAAAAAATATGGGCCGCTGAATTGAGCAATAAATGGTGCTGCACACAGGCAAACCCGGCTCCAGATTGCCTGCCCCAGTGGACTTAAGTGTAACAATAGCTAGCCAAGGTCTGAGGACTTCATTCTAACAGATCCCTGTGTCAAGAACAAAATATTTTCTTTCAAATAGATAGCCAGTGGAAATGAAGTGTTAATTAAATGCATAAGTAATACCATCTTTATCAATAATGGAACCAGTGGTTGAAATAATTTATTGTGGCAAAGACATAGAACTCCAACGTTTCAGGCTTTTAACAGTAGCTGAATTCCATTTACAATCAGACACTGTTTACATAAATGTCCGACTGAGCTTTTCTGACTCGATTCAGTTGCTGTAAACAACAGCCAGTCTGAGTATGTTGTTGTATGTTTTGTAAATATTTCAAACATCAGACGATAGGCATGCAGTGCCAAATGCTAATATATTTTGTTTACATCTGATGATACAGTAGCTCTCAAATGTATTCACGTTCATATTCACATATTATCGTGTGACAACATGAAACCAAAATGGATTCAATTTACTGTTTTTATCAATGATCAGCACATAACATTCATGTCAAAGTAAAAATAATTACAAATCATTTTTAAATTAATTATAAATATATATATTTTTGGATTGCATAAGTTTATCTCCAAGTGAAATTAGCAACCTCAATGTCGATAAATGTGTATGCATGTCTTATCCTGTCCCTAAATGTATATAGTTATTTGTCATCACCACACCTAGTGGAGATTAATACTATTAACTTTGTTTAGTAGTGGTGTTAAGTTATTGTTTTTGTTTCAACTTCAAATAATAGTACAATTATTACGTTTTATAAAACCATTCATCTGGGGCTACGTTTCCTGTATGTCCAGACATAACATCCGTCAGCTTACCCCAAGATGATTGGGGAAATATAAATATGATAAACTCTAGAGCAACTTTCTGCCCTTCTCTTGTGTCAGTTGACCAGCATGCATTCTGTTTTGTTTGTGCTCATATACAAAGACCCTAATGCGATTCAGGTCCCAGGCTATGCTTTTTTTGTACCTGAAACGCATTATATTTCTTTTTTGTGAAGGGTTCTTTGAAAAATATTTACTCCAAGTGATAGAGAATCGGGTATTTCTCTACGTTAATCCACAGATAATGTCCCTGTAAGACTATCCTAGACATTTGCACCACCATAAAATCCCAGCAGCACCTTCTCACTTGTTTGAATGTTTCCATAATTTCCCATAATTATGATGTTATTTGTTATGGCTGCAGTGAGGACAACAAATCTAAGAACTGGCAGAACTGTACAGGGATGGGTTAAGCTAATAGCTACTAACATATTGAAATTACTTTGGGGTCAGCTATCTGAAAACAATCAATTGGTGTCATTACGAAGCATGTTCACTTCTCAAGGTGAAGATTATCAATTGTATAATGGGCTAAGCGAAATCCCTCTGTAATTTCCCCAAAATGTCCAAAGTCTTTCACTCACAAAACGCAAATAAGGTTATATTTTAGAGGGCTAACAGAAACAACATCACTCTGATCCCGGGGAAATTTGTGTTTGTTACAATATGATCACTAGCGCATAGAGCCTGGAAACATTTTCATTGTATGTAGCCTATTTGCAACTTCCACTGAGATTGTAAAAATGTGCCAGTTTTGCCTTGCTGTGATGTGCCTTTGAAACATGTTGCACTTTACCAGCAGCGGCATAGCACCTTGCATAGCACCCAGCCTTTCAGGCTACAGTAAGCAGGTTCCCAGAAGGTTGGCCTCTGGATGCGGCTGAATGTGGTATTTGAGTGCCATTAGGGGGCACCCTTCCCTCAAATGTAAATAGCAAATTCCAATGCCCCAGCAAATGGTATATCGCTGATATTTGTATAAGGCTACAAATTCCAGGGCAGTGAAAAGTACACTGCTGTTTTTAATAATAATAATAATGTATTGCATTTGTACAGTGCTTTTCATTATAGAGGAATAATCATGAAAATCACTGAAAATACTACCAAAGAAACTTATATTAAATAAATAAAATAACTATAAGATCAAAATAAAATACATCCCGATTACATACATTAAACTATAATGATAATACCGCAAACTAAAATTCTAATACATTTTATTATATAATATTGTAGAGTATAACTTGATTAAAGGGAAGGGTAGGACAACTGATGAATGTTTTTTAAGGCCTGCTTTAAGCGCCATGACTGTCTGTGCAGCCCTGAGGTAGTCAGGAAGGGAGTTCTGGAGGTGAAGTCCAATGTAGGAAAAGGCGTGGTCTCCCATTTTTCGGAGCCGGGTTGTTGGTTCATTGAGCTGTTTGGCGTTACTGGACTGTAGAGGGTGTGGATGTTCATGGGGGAGAGCAGGTCAGATAAGTAGGGAGGTCTGATGTCATTGATAGCTTTAGAGACTAAAAGGATCATTTTAAAGGCAATTCTTTGAGGGAATGGAAGCCAGTGAAGGTCAACAAGGAGAGGTGTGATGAGGGCAAATGTATTTGATTGTGTCAGGATCCTTGCAACCCTGTTTTGAATGAGCTGTATTTTATTAATAGAATTTTCTGGCAGGCCCCCAAGTACTGCATTCCCATAATCAATTCTAGAGAAAACAAATGAATGGATAAGCTTTTCTGCATCAGAAAAGGTGAGAGAAGGTCTTAGGCAAATGTTTTTAAGGTGAACATTTTATTTTTTTACAGACATAGAGAGCAAGTTCAAATTTCACCCACAGATTGGTGATGGCTGAGGAGAGGGGAGTAATGTGTCCGTCAGTGGGGGGTTGAGAAGGAGCCTGAGACACCTAACACATGTACATCCAGGTCTGATGACAGGACTTCTCCAGTGATGACGATGTTAAGTGTATATCCACAATTGTGTGAGGGGGCGTTGACATGTGGTATCAGGTTAAGACAGTGCAGCAGGTTCAGGAAGTCAATGGCAAAGGAACATTTTGATGAATAAGTGTGAATTTTGAAATCCCCAAGTACGACAACATTGGACAGAATAGGACACAGCAATGTCATTAGCTCAGAAATCTATGTTATAAATTAGACTGAAGGAGGGCAATAAATAACGATATATGTGAAAGGCTTCAATTAAAAGCCATGCACTTAAATGATAAGCCAGGTGGGACAGGCAACATTTTCAGCTCAACATTTATTTTGTGGAAAACAGCCAAGTGGTGTCTTTCAGACACAATATCAGCGGTTTAAAAAATATATATAATTGTGCACTGCTGTATTTGTTTTTTATATTATTTGTTGTTGTCATGCTGTGTGATTTGTATTTTTAATTTGTAGTTTAGTGGTCTCTCTGTGTGTAATTGGTTTCTAATGTTACTTTTTGTTTGATTCTTGCTGTTGCCATGTGTCTTTTTTATTTGTTGTCAGTTTCTTTTTATTTAATCCCAATATCCATTCCCGGCTGGAAACTTTTTCTTCCAATTGTCAGGGCGTTATTTTAAGTAAAAATTTGTTCTTAATCGTGACATTTGTAAGATATTTACTGTAATACCACCATAAATGACCATTAGGCTATGATACTCCCCATTGAAACTTGATCTCTGATTCAGTAACTTGTATGGACACTTTAAACACTGTACTATCCCCCTACTCTAAACCCACACATTTTCTATGTGGACTAGCTAATACTATTAATATTAAAACTTCAAGGTGTTAGTGATCTACTTTAGTAAATCAATGCTAACATCTGACTTCTGTCAAATCTAAGATGAACTTGAAAGATTATCAGTCTTTGTCTGCTTGTAATTTTTAACTAAAACACATATATAGTCATATAATCTACATTGATTGCTCTTCAAATGAGCAAATATCTTACAATTAATGGTTAAACTGTAGGCTAAAGCACTCAAGGTCACACAACCATGTGATTTATGAGTCAATCAATATACAATGTAATCATCCAGGACAACTTGCATTCCACATTAATTACATCACATTAACTCGTAAAAATCGTAAATATATTCTAAGTTTGTCCTTCATTTAGATCTACAATTATGGCAAGACATTTTGCTTCATTTGACCCTAGATCCTTGTTCAACAAAGTGTCTAAAGTTGTCACAAACAGTACAGAGCAGCTCATACTATACTAGGCTACAGGTATACATTTTGAGGTGAGACTCAAGTCGACTAAAATCTCCACCGACGGATTGATCGTCTGTGCCAGAGGTATAACAGTCTGTAAACATCAAGTCAATAACGCATTACTCACCTTCAGTATCTCGATGGAAGAAATCCTATCCAGTGTTTAAACTATCAACAAATGTATGTTAAGTGATGCTAAGATTCCCAGGATGCCAAAAATATTTGCGCGGGGTGAATTCCATTCAATGGTGGGCAAGGCGTAGGTGCGCTAGGTGGGACTGAATTACAGCGGTCTTGGCTGACATCTAGGGTGGGGAGCGTCGATGCGTGACGCAGCAGTGTTCATTATAACACTGCCAAATTAGAATGCTATCGCTGTCATTATGCTTTTAATAGTAATCGAATAACCTTGGTGTTAAACATAGGAAACACATGTAAGTGCGTAATTATGGGGAGTTTTAGGCAAAATACCCTCGTGGTCCAAGGTTATTTTTTTTGAGGAGGGGGGTTAAGGAATTAGTTTTTTTGCCCTCCAACTTCGAGGAAATAGGATGACCAAGACAAGTTGGTTTAGTGAGTCTGACGCATGATTGCGTCACTTACTACCACGTTTCTTTCGCGATGACAAAATTCACCGTAACATGGTAACTTGGATGCTTAACAAGCATTGCTAGCTGGTGCTATGTAGACGTATGCGATGAAATCAAGATAATTGATGAAGTAAAATGGATTGACTGCACTATAAATATGTTTACATGATTTACATGATTAACATGATTAATAATGTAAACGTGATTACAGGGTACGATACCTGTTATTAGGATTAACCTCATGAAATAGGCAAAGGAAATAGGAAAAGCATCTTTTGACTTTTTTTGTATTTACCCAGGACAGTTTTTGATACATTTATCTGTTGCCAGGTGGAAGATTAAAATATTTTTAAAAAGCTAACATAAAATCAAGTACTTTCCTTCATCCGGCCAGTTAAACATATAGAATATTGTGTTATACAGTATTAGGGGCTCTTGTGTCATAGTGAAATTGCAAAATAATACATTTCTCCTCTCTTTTAGTGCTAGTTTTCATGTACTATTTTTCATTTTATGCTCATTTTAAAGCTTGGCATTAAAGTGTCACTCCTGGGATTCAGCCAGACATTTCCATTCCTCTGCTGACTATACCATTCACCTTCACTTGTCTTGACCCTCACAGAATAGAAACTGCAGTACACTACCAGCTCTATGTTTTCTTGCTTTTGTGCTCCACCTCACACACATGCTCTTACACGTACTCGCACATTCTGCATCTGCGTCACCTCAAACCTCCAGTACTTTTCCTTCACTTGATTCTCATTTGTATTGCCCCCTCCCTCGCTCTCTAGTTCTCCCTTTCTCCCTCCTCTTTCTGAACCCTTCCTCATTCCCCCTTCTGATCCCCAACAATAAAAATGCAGCAATTCAAAACCTTAGAGTTAATGTTATTCTCCCATAGTCCCATTAATCCTGTGCAGACACTGTGTATTATCACTCAACAGAGAAGTAACATGAAACCCAGATTCACACTACTGTCATGTTCGTAGGATTTTATGTTTTTGTTTATAAGAAAAATGGAATCTGCAAATGGTTCTAAATTAATTATAGATATAAAACAGAAAATGATTCATTGCATAAGTATTCACAATGACACAACTGAATGTCCTGAATGGAGTTAACTTGTGTGTTATCAATGATGTTTTACATTATTTCCGGTCTTTGGGAGGTTCCATAGTTGGTTTGCAAAATGCCTAACAAAAAAGCACAATAAAAACAAAGGATCATTCAAAGCAAATCTGGAATATAGTTCTTCAAATGTAGCAATTAGGGGTAGCATATATGAACATCTCCACACTGAATTTTTACAGATCATTCTTAAAAAAGCATCCCTATTTTGAGACATGGTGGTGGCAGCGTCATATCATGGGGATTGTAAAGATAGAGGGCAAAATGGATGCAGCAAAACTACAGAGATGCCCTTGAAAAAAACATGCTGAAATCTGCAAAATATCTGGGACTTGCGATACTATTAATATTCCAGCAGGATAATGACCCAATGCATACAGGTAAAATCAGACTAGTATGGCATGAAATAAAAAATGTCAATGTCCCGGAGTCGCACAGTCAGGGGCGGCGCTAGTGTGGCTTGCGGTTGCTCAAGCAATCCCAAAAATTGGCAAAGCAACCTCACAGAAACCCTTAAGAATATAATCAATATTTTGTTTTACTTTTTTATTGGCATGTTTCATCTTTGCCATTTTTCACTGATAAATTGCAGTACAATATCATGAAGCAACTGCTCAGAATATGTGAGTAATTACACATAAGCACTACCCCCAAAATTAAAAATTGCAAGCATCAGCATGGTTTTGTTAAGCAACCTCATAGCAAACCCAGGCAAAAAGATTTGGCACTGCCCCTGAGCACAGTCAAAGCTCAGATGTTAATCCAATGGATATTACGTGGAAAAAGTTGAACATGGCTATTCACCGAAGGTCCCCATCAAACTTGACCGAGCATGAGCAATTTTATAAACAATAATGGGCCAAAATTCTTGTTTCCAGTAGTGCATTGCTGGAAGGAATGTTTCACTCGGTCATTGGGACTTGTTTGACCATGTTGCCATTTTTATTCATTGGTCATTTGGAAACTTTGCACAATCAAGTAAATACAAGTTAGCTTGTTGTGAATGCTGCTTAGTCATCTTCCTTGACCTTTTCACCTCAGGCTTGCTGTGACCATGTCAGAGGAGAGCAAATATATACACTGATCAGCCATAACATCATGACCACCTGCCTAAAATTGTGTAGGTCCCCCTTTTGCCGCCAAAACATCCCTGACGAGGTATGGACTTCAGACCTCTGAAGGTGGACTGTGGTATCTTTCACCAAGACGTTGGCAGCAGATACTTTAAGTCCTGTAAGTTGCGAGGTGGGGCCTCCATGGATCAGACTTGTTTATCGAGCACATCCCACAGATGCTCGATTGGCCTGCATTGAGATCTGGGAAATGTGGAGGCCAAGTCAACACTTTGAACTTGTTGTTGTTCCTCAAACCATTCCTAAACCATTTTTGCTTTGTGGCAAGGCACATTATCATGCTCAAAGAAACCAATGCCATCAGGGAATACCTTTGCCATGAAAGGGTGCAACATTGATAGGGTAGGTGGTACGTGTCAAAGTAACATCCACATTGAATGGCAGAACCCAAGGTTTCCCAGCACATAGAATGCCCAAAGAATCACACAGCCTCTGCCGGTTTACCTCCTTCCCATAGTGCATTTTGGTGCCATGTGTTCTCCAGATAAATGACGCAAATGCACCCAGCAATCCACGTGATGTAAAAGGAAACGTGATTCATCAGACCAGGGCACCTTCTTCCTTTCCTCCATGGTCCAGGTTCTGTTGCTCATGTGCCCATTGTAGGTGCTTTCGGCAGGGGACAGGGTCAGCATTGGCACCCTGACTGGTCTGTGGCTATGCAGCCCAATACGCAACAAACTGAATCAGCGAGCCTTGGTCGCCCATCACCCTGTCACCGCTTTTCCTTCCTTGGACCACCTTTGATAGGTACTGACCACTGCAAACCAGCAACACCCCACAAGGGCAGCAGTTTTAGAGATGCTATGACCCAGTCATCTAGCCATCACAATTTGGCCCTTGTCAAAGTCGCTCAGATCTTTACACTTGCTTATTTTTACTGCTTCTAACGCATCAAGGAACGAATGTTCACTTGCTGCCTAATATATCCCACCCACTGACAGAGGCCATGATAATGAGATTATCAGTGTTATTCACTTGACCTGTCAGTGGTCATGTTATGGCTGATTGTTGTTTATTGGCAGGTGAATCAGATCTACCTGTAGAACTCCATGCCAGTAGAAAATGTTCACATCTTGCATGTATATAAATCTTATATTGGCCTACAGTACATGATGGTACATAAACAAATGCACATAGAATATCTAAAATAACACCAAATGCTTGCAATTTCTAGTATTATCTGTTTTTCTCTTCCTTTGGGCACTTACTTTGCCGACAACTTCTTAAGTGAGGAGGACGTGCTTTATCCGGCTGAGTTGAATAGTTGTTACCTGTAGCAATCGTAGAAGGTACACAATAATTAAATAAAAATTAAATAAAGTTCTGGATAAAAGTTTTTTAAAACAAGTGAATTTCCCTATAATGCATTTGTACAGATGGGTAAACCCAAATGTCTGCTCAGTCGTATGTTGCTCTGTAGGGCCAGTTTCAGGTCTACCAGAACTTGTAACCTCAATGTAGCATCCATTTTGTTTATCAAGGCATCAATATCACATTAAAAATTTTTGTGAGTTGCAATTTACTGGCAATTGATCTCATCATGATGGAGATATTGATTACCAATAAAAATGCAATTGAAGTACATAAACTGTATATTTTAAATATACGCAATTTGTGTGTTCTGGACTTGGCAGACAAAGATTATATGAAGATACAAACAGTCGTATCAAAGGAACCCCTCTGCCTCCTAGGGGTTATTTTTCTCAGATCAACCTGGAAACATTGCTCATTACACACTTCATCTCAATAGTAAATGCTATGACTGGCCAAACTTGATATATTATTTTTTTTATTAAAACAAAAATCAGTGAATCCCTTTATTCAGTAGCTTGGGGAAAAATCTCCAATAGCCACTAATAGGTCTCTGACAAATTTCTAGGGATTTTTGCACACATCCTTCTCACAGAACACAGACAATTGAGTGTGGTTTAGACTAGATTAGATTAAACGAGTACAGTACAACGAAATGCAGTTAGCATTGACTTGGACAGTGAAAAACAAAAATCTTCTTAGGTCTTTGACTGATGGCCTGACATTCTGTACATGAATCTCCTGGTATTTCTACGAATTTTTGGTTCCCTTGATGTGCAGTTGTACAAGTCCAAAGGAGGAAAGTGGCCCCAGATCTTATCATTCCAAAACCCAATCTTTTTTTAAATCTTGCCAGTCTTTAGCATTGTTTCTAACATCTGAAAAATGTCTGCATTCAGGAAGTAAAAATTCTGTTAATGCAGGGAAAATAACTAACCAGGCATTTTAAACGATTTGTATCTGATTCATTAAAAGTACCTGCCATGTACCTCTGCAGTATCTCCCCCAAACTGCAGTTTGGGAAAGTACTTGGCTGTAACTCCTTAAGAGGGAGTGGGTGTATTCCATGGGTATGTCTCCTTAATATTGAATCATTTCTGGTAAGTGGCTAATTAGTAATCATGAAACACATAATTCCACTATACCTGCAGACATATCATGTACATTTTCCTATTTTACAGTCTATATCATGCCCTTTTAATGCCTTTCACTCTTTAGCGATCGAAAGCGACACCTCAAATTTAAATAGCCCACAATGCATCAGGTTTTTAATTCCCTTGCCATGGCAACACTTCCGTGAAAACGTACGTTTCAGGGCAAAGCCGAGTGATATTCGGTTCTGTTTCTTTCAAATTGTTCACTTAACTTCGATCAGGTGCATAATTTGATATCTGGTTCGTCTGAGTCTGATGTAAATGTCATGACCCGAGCGAGTGGAAAGGACTCTAATGTGCAAATCGGATTTCAACCAACCTACCAATCTGTATCGTGTATATACAGTGTTATGAACCGGGAAAGGTTTATGCTACCCGTGAAGACGAAACCGTTGAGGTTTGAGTGACATATGTGGAACAAATAGTTATTCTCTGCGCAAGCCCTATATCACCAAATCACCACAGCTGGGTGGGACTTTCAATGCAGCCATTCAACATGGCGGAGAACTTCAAGGAAATGAGCTGCATTTAAATATATATTTTACCTAGCAAACAAGAAGTTCAGTGAGTAGTAGGGTTGGAATATAAAGGTTTCGCGACAAAAACGAATTCTGTTTAAAATGAAAGGCAAGGAGCGGTCGCCCGTGAAAAAACGCTCGAGGATTCTGGACGATATCCGAGACCGGGGAGGAAACCACCCAACAACATGTAAGAAAATGGGAGCTCCGTCGGCGGCTGACGGTAACAACGTGAATAGTTCTGTCAAAAGTGTTGGTTCGGCGAGAAGGAGTTTACTATCTGAAAAGAGAGACAGTCGAGATTTAGACGGCCATGTATCGAGTCGAACTGGGAGTATTTCCGGATATGCTAACACAACTGGTTCGACTAGCAAGCTACAGATTAGCCTGGCTCTGGACCCAAGGAACAATCCTCGCGGTGAACCACGACCTCTTCCGAGCAACGAAAGTGAGTACAAGACTCTTAGAATCAGCGAACTGGGCTCTCAGTTAAACGACGAAGAAATTGAAGATGGATTATTTCACGAATTTAAGAAATTTGGGGACGTGAGTGTCAAAATAAGTACAGTAAACGACGAAAGAGTGGCATTTGTGAATTTCCGAAGGCCCGACGATGCCAAAGCGGCCAAGCACGCACGCGGAAAGTTGGTACTCTATGATCGGCCCCTAAAAATTGAGGCGGTGTACATGAACCGGCGGAGGAGCCGTTCCCCAATCGAAAAGGATGCATATTTGGGAGTTCCAGGGCACAGACATTTGCCCGTCCAACGACCACTTTCACCAACAGGGCTAGGATATAGGGACTTCAGACTGCAACAGCTAGCACTAGGTCGTCTTCCCCCTCCACCCCCACCACACCCTAGAGAACTAGAAAGAGAGAGAGAGTTTTCTATCTATGAAACCAGGAGCCGGCCACCCTTAATTCATGATTGTGCAGCTTTTCGTGAGGAGGAACTTCTTTCCCCAGAAGACGATCAGCGGGCCAACAGGACTTTGTTTCTAGGCAACCTTGACGTCTCAGTCACAGAGAATGACCTGAGGAGGGCATTTGACAGGTTTGGGGTGATCACAGAGGTGGACATCAAACGCACCACTACTCGTGGACAGAGCAGCACCTATGGATTCCTAAAGTTCGAGAACCTAGACATGGCTCACCGTGCAAAGATATCTATGTCAGGCAAAGTTGTGTGTCACAACCCGATCAAAATTGGTTATGGCAAAGCCACCCCCACTACCAGGTTGTGGGTGGGTGGTCTTGGTCCCTGGGTCCCGCTTGCTGCCCTGGCCAGGGAGTTTGACCGCTTTGGCACCATTAGGACTATTGACTACAGGAAGGGGGACATGTGGGCATACATCCAGTATGAGAGCCTGGATGCTGCCCAGGCTGCCTGTGCCCATATGCGTGGCTTCCCTCTTGGGGGTCCTGACAGGAGACTCAGGGTGGACTTTGCAGACACAGAGCTCCGTTACCAACAACAGTACCTGCAGCCTCTCCCCCTACCACCTCACCTTGACTTAGTTGCCGACTCCTTCATCCACCGGCCCACCCAAGAAACCATTAAGTTTAGGGAGAGGAGCCCTCCACCCCCACTCCGCTTCAGGGAAAGGGGAATGTACGCTGCTGATTGGGCTGGCCCATTGATCCGCGAGAGGGTGCGAGGGGCAGCCTTTGAACCGGTGGAGCACCTGGAGAGGCGTTCACGGGAACCGTGGTCTCTTGAATGTGAGCGGGAGCTGCAGATCCGTGAGCAGCTTAGAAAACGCCGTCTTTTGGATGATGTGCGTTGCGCAGACCGCTCGCCAGATAGCAGCGAGCGCGTGCGTCGACATCGTGGCACCTCTTTGGAAAACAGTCCCGGCGGGATTTGCCAAGATGGGGGACGCTACAGTCCACCGCACTCCGACCGGCTGTCCCCTGGCCGAGAGCAGCGGGGAAGCTTAGACCGTGGCCCCGGGGACAAGAGGCTGCGTACGCTAAGCCCGCCTGAGCCAGAAAGGGACCGTAAACGCATAACCAGTGAGTACTGTAAGAGCCCTGCAAAGAGGGAGGAGCGTGATCACCCCTCCTCCTCCAAGCCTAACTTGCCTTCCATCCAGGGGACCGGGGGGCATAAACTCTGCCTGGCCTGGGAAGGCATGCTCCTGCTAAAGAACAGCAGCTTCCCAACCTCCATGCACCTATTGCAGGGGGACCTGGCTGTGGCAGCCGGGCTGCTGGTGGAGGGCTCCACTGGTGGTCAGGTGTCCCAGCTGAAGATCACCCAGCGCCTCCGTCTGGACCCGCCCAAACTGGACGAGGTGGCTCGTCGCCTCAAGACTGCGGGTGCCAGCGGTTACTCTGTCCTCCTGGCAGTGCCTGGGAGCTCTGAGGAGGGGGCCCAGGATGTAGGGAGCTCCACTGAAAGGCCTCTGAAAAACCTGGTCTCCTACCTGAAGCAGAAGCAGGCAGCTGGAGTCATCAGTCTGCCGGTAGGTGGTGGTCGTGACAAGGACGGCGCGGGAGTTCTTCATGCTTTCCCTCCCTGTGATTTCTCCCAGCAGTTCTTGGATGCTTCAGCTAAAGTCCTTGCCAAAAATGAAGAGGACTACCTGGTGATTCTCATTGTCAGTGGAGCGTCATAGAATTTGAAATGCGTGAAAATCTTAACTGTGTGATGCGTTGTTAGCACTGTCCACCCGCACACACTGATACAGGAAATCTATTATCTTTCATTAAACAGGAATTAGGGCAGTGGGTTGATAGCTTTGTATCACTAAAGTGAAGAACTTCTTGGCAGAAAACAATCCTATACTAATTTTGATTATCAACAATAAGAAGCCTTTCAGATATTGGAAGTTATCTACTCAGCATGCCTTATTGCCTGAATTATGTTATGTTGGTAGTCTGCTTTTAGTAAGAACAATTTGAATCACAAGAAGTGGATGCATATAATTTAAATGGTTTATTTAATGGTTGATCAAAGTTGATTCACCTTTATTTGTTCAACTAATATGTCTGAATCAAGAGTAATTCATTCTGTTTTTGTTATGGTAATTGGCTTTGGTTGTTTTGGTTGCCTTCCACCATTGTATTCACATTCCCTAATATCTCTGGTGTCAAGTCATGTTTTCTATTCATTGCCATAGAACTTTAAAGCATATAATGATGAATCTGACACCTGAAAAAATCATACACTCGCTCAGATGGGATATATCAGCCATGCCATAATTTAGAAGCCTGTATTTAGAAGGTGTGTGCTTCTATTGCTTTAAAACCACAGTCATTTTGTCTTTTATACAGTACGTTGTCAATTCTATGCATGTATTAGTGAAGGCTGCTTTTGTTCTTCAATAAGCCCACCACGTTCTGTACACACATTCCTCTACTGGCTTGTCTCTGAAGCCAAGCAGCATTGGTTCTAGTCAGTGCTGGAATGGGAGACCAGATACTGCTGAAAGTGGTTTTGGGGGGCATTCTTTCCTTGGGTTTGAGATACCATTGCCCGGGGCACTAAATGGGGATATTTCCCTTATTAGGATATTGTCTTTCAAATGGAATATAAGTAGGTGTCTTGATTTTCTGTGGTCAGCAAAGGATATCACTGTTAAGCCTAGCATCCTACCATCATGGCCACTTATGAATCTCAGCTTCTAATTGGCTTATTTGTCCCCCCTCAAGTACTGTGTAGGCAATAACATTTCTGGAAAAATGAATGTATATTACTCTGGATTAGAGTAAGAGCATCTGCTAAACAAATGGAATGTGCTATGAACATACCAGTATTATCAAGCAGACAATTGAAAGGAGTCATGTAAAGGTTTTGAAATTCTGAAATATTTGTCAAATTGAACATTGCTTTATGATAAGGTCTTTCTATTTCAACCGTGACCCTTCTCAAACTGTTGTGTGGTCTACTGTTGTCAGTGTATCTTTGTCCTAATAGCACTGTTTTCTGAATTTTCAAATGTCTTTTTTGTTTAATACATTATGAGAATGTATGAGATCTCTTTTTAAACCTTGTACTAAGTGTTGCAATATCTACCCTGCTGGCATGTAAAAAAGAAAAGGCCTCAAATATTTTTTCATTCACCTAATTTAATAGTGACGTAGGATATTCCCAGCTATTGGCTAATAGCATGAATCTAAACTAATAGCAAGTATCAGCAGTTATGGTCCTTGGGTCCATCCATTATGTACATTCCATAGATTACATGGTACAGTATACCACCATTTGTTTACCTTTGACTGAGGTCGTAGAGGTCAGGGAGGTTTCCATGGTATGCCTCTTATGTTATTTCCAATAATGATCTGCCCAACAGTCAGTGTTTATGAGAAGTTCAGGTAGGGACATAAAGCTATTAAACCAAATGATGATGGCTGCTTAGGGCGCAAATATACGGTTTTGAGTGAACTGCCTCCATTTAGAAACTATCTTGACTTCCAGGTCGGCACATTTCAGTTTTCAGTTCAATAGAAGTGAGATAATGAAAAATTAATTAAATGGGTGAAATCAGTAAAGGATACCTTTTTTGTTCTTCAAGAATCAACTGTATGTATTAAAAAGATGAATAGATATGAACACCAGCTTTATCTTAGCAATATACTACAGAATTATGTTTAGATGTAATCTAAAGATAAAGCTGTTGACTGGCATTAGGTCTAATGTATAAAAATACCACAGGTAATTTAGATCATTTTGACCTTTTCCTTATTGCAAATTGTACCCTTTTGGAACGTGCCGGTGTTGTTATTTGTGTATGTAGAAGTGGGACTGTTGCAGACAGTGCTTACTGTGTCAATGCCATGGACCAGGGTACATGATACCCCCACACCAACGAAGGACACTGGGAATCTCCATATGCAAAAATGCCCCAAAATGTACCAGGGAAGCGTTCACTGAATTGACTTCCGTTGTTTTCAATGCTTTGTGATGCCAGTTCCAGTGTTTTAAGTGGAGAATTAGCTTTGTGCTTTGTACACCTGATGTCTGGAGAAAAACTGGAAACCGCCATTGCACATGCGCCTAAGAAGTACCTGTCAAAAAACAAAGTGCAACTTGCACTTAATAGATTTTGTTTCGGTATCAATAAATGTTCTCTCGTGGGAAAACATGTTTCTGCCTTGGAAGACGACTCCTATGACCTTTCTGTTGTGTTGCCAAGGAATTGTATTTTACACTTAAACACAAAGACCCATCTGTTCCAAAAATGGAAGCACCTTTTCAGACCAGAGGGGAGAATGTGGAGTGCAAGGGAAAGAGCTTCTCAAGTCTTTGTGTTCACATCATTGCTGATGTTTCGTTTGTCAATTCCCATGTTTGGCCCGTTAACCTGGGCACCATTTCTGTGCCTGGGCTGTTTCTAGTCTTCCCTTGAAGAGGGGAGTGGGGGGGGGCTACAGCATTGTCATCTCTGGTCCCTGTTGTTGTAGCTGGAGGTGCCAGAGCTGTCCTCCAATGAGCTATTACAATGGAGACTGGAGAGGCTCACCTCTCCTGGCTATGCTGTGATGGCGAGGCTGCTGTCGTCGCCTGCGCCCCTCTGATCCAGGTGCCTTGGGGGTTCTCTGCTCAGCCCTTCACGCCTCCGCTGTGTCACGGTGGCCGATGACGCACAGCTGAGGTGTCTGTCCTGTCTACACAGCTCTACTGATGACCACAATCCTGCAGATCTCATGTTCCAGCAAAACAAGGAGACACATTTTTAATGATTTGTGTACTTGGCAGTTGCTTTGCTCTCCCTGCTTTGAGGGCCGTGGGAAGATTTTGTTACCTTGGTACCCTGCCATGTGATGGAGTGACATGATTGAACCTCCGGTCTCGGCACCCAGTCTTTCCACAGATACCATCGTGTGCCACTGCCAGTGAAAGCACCCACCCACCTGTTTGTTCTGTGCAGGGATTATTTATTTAATTCAGTTTCTAAAGTTTGAGTGAATATTACATGAAAATGAACAGACTTGTCATTGTGCTTCCATCAAGGATCCAGAATCCAAAGGAGGCCCATCCCAGTTAATCTTATCTCAGTTCTGGGATACCTTGCCTGACCAACATAGCTGCTGATTTGATATTTAAACTTTGTTAGGAAGGGGAATATCTGCCTTGCAAGAGACCCTATCAGTGTGCCAGACCCTGGACACCAACAAGATGCTTCTCTGATTCTATGACAGGAGTTGGCCCCTTATGCAACCGCAGGCCTCGGTCCTTGCTCAGGTAAAGTTTGCTTCCCCTCTGAACAGCATGCATGGTACGTATTAACAAAGACAGGTCTGATCCCTCATGATAAAAATATCATGAAGATCAGTCAATCTGGTTTGGCAAGTCAAAAATGTCTTGGACATCATATTTCTAATTGGTATACCAATTCTTTGTTGCACTAAACGTGCTTCAATATAAAATCAATGTATCTGTTTGAAGGCACTGGTTACAAATAATAGCAATGTTTCTTGAAAGGGGTTGTTTTATTTCCATAGGTCTGTTTTCAAAAATGATTCCAGTGTTTTTCACCCTATCATTTTAGATTAGAAATGTTGCTTGTCTGAAGTCATACTCATTGTATGTCCGTCTGATTTGACTGTCACACTGGTAAGTTCAATTGAATGTCAAGACTTTATTCAGGCAATTGGTGAGGAGTAGGTAAAAGTTACAACTAAAACATATCCTCATTTAATAATATCCTCATCAAAGGATATCATTTTATTTAAGTTCAGACAGTCTCTAGTTAACTGCATGCAGGAAGAAATCCATATAGTGAGTCAGATTCCAGGTTATTCAATGCCAAAGAAAGAATGAGTAGTGATATCTGCTTGTAGTGTGTAGAGATGCTTTTCTGTCTGCTCCATGATAACCTTTCAGTAACTACATTAGGTGAAACATCAGATCTTGTATGACTGGGAATTACCAGGAAACAGAACATTTTATATTTGCTACAATTGAAACATACTATAACCACTCAGTATTTTTCATCAGTAGACATGTTATGTTGTCAGATCATGCAGACATTCATTGATAATACCGAATATACTTTGATTAATGACTTGTATTTCACAGTATCTAATAGGGATGTTGCATTATGGATTGGTAAGTAAAGTCTAGTCTTTCACTAGACCCATGTGGCTAGTTTTGTTTTACGGTTCACAGAAAGCTATATGTCAACTATATCAATGTTATTTTCTACTAGGTTATAACATTGAGTTTTTATTTGATACTGAATATTTTGGTTTATCAAAGATAAATCCTTGTATTAATGTGCTGCATGTATTTACTGTTTTTGGTCTTGGTGTTAAAGATGTGGCCTTCTCATAAGTTCCCAGATCATTGTTTAATCCTTCAGGGAGGCAGTTGACAGCAGGTTGTACTAGTTTATCATATCATCTAGTAAATACATAATAACCCCACAGGACTCCATAGTACTCTGTCCTATGTGTTGTCATGCAAGGTTCAATTGGGATTAATCACATGTTTGAGTTTCACAGGAGTTTGAAAAGCGCTCCACTACATGGTGGGAATTGATGGAAGGAAGGGTTTGCTCGATTGAAAAATATAAACTATGGAAAAGCCTCAAACTGGAAACAGAACTCTAAAACAACACAGTGCAGAGTTTTGGCTGCAGATGTTATATCCTATTACCAAACATTTTCTGCCAAAATTCTGTACTGTGTAGTTTTAGAGTCCCGGTTTATACAGTTAAACAAACACTCTGAATTGACGTCCATATCATGGTAAGTTTTACTATTCTGTCATTGGTTACCATGTTTTAATGTGCATTAGTAATTATGTACATTGTTAAGTCATTGTAATTTGTAAATGGGCAATTGATGTATTAAAAAAAAAAAAATATTCAAAGATAATTTCTAAAATCTTCAGAAACTGCTGGTATTTTCCGTGAACTAAAACATTTGCGATATTAAAAAACATTGACCACAGATTCTACTTTTTTGGAATCTTCTGTCTGCCAGACCCAAGAGGTTTTGAGAATCCCGAAGCTTCCCCATATGCTCTAATCATGTTCTATGCATTTGTTTTCTCATTGGGCTCTTAATTAAGTTGAATCAAAGCTGAATTGGTGGCTGGGTAGTTCTATCTGGAGCGTATAGCGAATATGGAATTCAACTATAATTATTCAAAAGCAATTCCTAGTTAATAACATAAGATGGCTTGTGTGTTTCAAGTTTGTCAGACATTCTGTAATCCACTTGGGAGGTGGAGAGCATACCTGTTTAGGTACTTTGCATAAATAAAGGTCATTCCAGTTC
This sequence comes from Esox niger, assembly GCA_016801105.1. Lineage (NCBI taxonomy): Eukaryota > Metazoa > Chordata > Actinopteri > Esociformes > Esocidae > Esox > Esox niger. The sequence continues at coordinate 20,060 of JACXGJ010006101.1, forward strand.
AGTCGTTATTTTCATCAGATGAACAATAGACCCTATGTCTTCACGATAAATGTTTCAGTAGCTACAGATATGATCACTTTGCATGTTTAGAGTGAATATTTTAATCACATGGTAAAAAGTGGCAACCACTATAGAAGCAATTGTCTGCTGCAGTACAGTGTTTATTTAGAACGTTAACTAACCAGCTAACTAGTATCAACAGATCAGTGAGAGATTAAAGCTACTGGTTTAAAGTATAAATACGGACAAATTGATTCATAGTATTGATTTACAAAGGAATAGGAATTACACAATGTTGTCTGAAATGCTATTCAAAGGGTGATTGAGAGATTCATTGAACTACAATGCAGCGTTTTTTCAGACCATTTTGTTATTAGCAGCAGCTGTAGAAATGTCAAATCTCATATTCTTTATATGGAGACAGTGATTGAATGATTTGTGCCTATCCTAAATCACCCCTTTTTACCAATTTCAATTAAATTGATGTAATAAACACCACCAAATGATAAATATTGCCATAAGTTAAAATAATTATTCATTCCATTGTATCCCAAAATTTACATTTCCAAAGTGCAGAGCTAAATCTTACTAGAAATCTTACAAAAATAATTGTTATTGAAATTCAGAAATTATGAATAAATACATGCACAAAATAATTGGCACCTGACAACAAATTCTTGGTTGCACTTCAGCAGAGATGTGTAGTTTATTTGTTCTTGGTCTTCTCTTCAGCTGCCTACTACTCCCATCCTGAAAACCACTACTATTTTCACCTCTTATTGTAGGTTTTATATAAGACCTGGACCCATCACTCAGGCTTGTTTGGATGGGTTTTTGCAACATGCCATCTGATTTTCTTGTGTCTGTCTTTCAGTACTGGGGTCTTTGGGCTTCCTATCATTAAACCCCTCTTAGGTAAGTGTGAAGTGGATGGTGCATGCTGTTTTTCAGGTCTGTTGGTATAAGTTTATCAATTTTGCGAGTTGCTTTGTCAACCATATAAAACAACATCTAAAGTTAGTGTTTTCTTGAGGCCATGTACTGGACTGTTGACTTCATGGTGCACGAGCTTCTTTATAATAGTGTGGACTCTGCTAACATGAATTTTTAGGACTTGTTAACTTATGTCCCTTATGTGTTTGAGGATTTTTTGGTGGGACATCCTCAATGTTCTTTGGTCTTCACGATGTTGACTGGAGTACAGGGAACAGAATGTTCTGTTTACTTTTCTGTAACTTATTTTTCCTTAAATACTAGCTATAGTATATAATTTGTCTAATGCAATTTTTTAATAAAGCATTATTTAAAAAAACATTTGTATTACGTTTTGTGTTTGAACATCATCTACAATATCTTATTAAGTCAATAGTTTTGCAGGATTTCAACTTATTAACATTAAATACAAATATATTTTTTCCTATGACTATATGAGTTTTCTATAGTTAGATAACCCAAAACACCCTAGACGTGAAAAATAAAATGTCATTATAACAAATCAAATTAGCTTTGTGCGAACAATTAAACAATACTGACTGGTTTAGGTTAAGTAAGCTCGTAGCTTTGATTTTCATTTAATTCAGGCACACTTTGTCTTGACTTCACAATCAAATCAAAACCAATTGTTTGCACTGCAGAATAGTACCAGTTCCTTCAGAGGATTTCAATTGGATTCAAGTCCAGATACAGATATGGTTTTCCAGGTTTGCATGGGGCATTTGACTTTCAGTAAGAACTGCTTGCGGAAAATTACATTATACAGTAGATATGGGGTTGTTTTCCACACGTGCATCCTCATTTAGACAAAAGAATCTATTACAGGGATGCACTGCCAAAGAGCTCTGTTTTTATCATCTAACAAGCATGTATATGTGGTATGGGCTAAACCCCATTGGCATGTAAAGTTGTTCATTGGTAAAAACCTTCAAGTTGTTTGTCTACAGACACTTCTAGTGGTTTTGGTGTAAAGAATTTGAATTTGCAGAAGGAAAAAATTAGCATTAGCAAGAAAGTTTAAAAATATATTTTTAATATTTGATGTTATGGGCGGATCCAACTAGTCAGTAGGTAGGTTTTCCAGCAAGACAATGACTCCAAGCACATATCAGAGTGAACAAAGATAAATTATTAATTGATTTTAAAGAAGAATACAGTTTAAACATGTGGTTTGCATCGAAGAAGACAGTCAAGCTCAGACTGAAGAAACTGAACGATTTTATATTATGCATGGTCGAATAGTTTAAGATACTTTCCAATGTATTCTCCAATGTCATAGGAAGTATAGGAAAAGTCTCTGTGCTTTCTTTCATGCAAAATGTTTGGAAATACATTTACAGTTTAATTGTGACTTGACACTTCTAGTGATTGAAATAGATAGACTGGGGGAAGTGATAACGTAAATAGTCTTTCACCTATTATTTAGTGTCTCGTCAGCATGACCTCACCTTTTGTTCAATACCTAATCCCTCTACTATTGTAGTAATCTGGCAATTACTGGTCATGGTTTTAATTGTACACTCATAACAACGTCCAGAGGGCCAGACTGAAAATAAATGATTATTTCTTGTTATTAAAATTTGCACAAAAGAAAATAAAATGTTCGGTATGTTTAATGATGGTCCCTGTCTAGCTTTCATTTCAGTTATTGTCGACATGAGAACCAAAGAGAAGCCATTACAAAGCAGACAAATATAATAACAACAGTGGGGAACATCAATAAAAAAGGCAAGCACTGATGATCACAGAAATTGCAAATGACCTGCTAGGCCAACAAAGACCAAGACCTTGAATGACCAAAGAATGCTCACCATAATATTTTTTATAATAAAAACACTACTGGTTACAATTTTAAAACAAATGAATATGCTCTATAGTAACATGTCTATTTTCACCGAAAGGAAGTACCTTCGATCGCTGCATTTCTCTTTTTGTTTAGAAGGCACTCAAAAATCAGCCTGCCAAACTAAGCAGCCTGATAGAGTATCAGCAGTCATATAGAAACAAACTGGTTGCCTAAACAGTCTGATTATTTATAGACAGTCAAACTATATCAAGCTGTAAGAATATAACTCTTGATATTCCCTTAATCAACAAACAATTAGATAAATCTGCATTTAGGTACTGTATATGGCACCTACAGTATATTCTGCAATGACCTTCAGAATGCCTTGAAATTAGATGTTATTTGTACTCCAAATCACTTCAAATGATGATTGCAAGCTCTTTCTCTGATGCCTGCATTAGTTAAATTGAACATGTATTGAAATGTGTTTTTACATGACAATATTTGTGTGTGTTGGTTTTTGTGTATTTAAATATGCGTTTATAAAAGAATTGAGCTTAACATTTGTATTTTGTATTACATGGATATCTGTAAGCAGAGCTTGTACACTGCTCAAAAAAATTAAGGAAACAAGTCAACAAATCGGGTCTCAGTGAACAGAATGAATTATAGATCAGAATCTTTACTGTGCAAAATGAGCAAACGATTCAGGGCTGGATTTAAACTCATACCGAAAATCAAAGTAAACCCCTGAAATCACATGCAGTTCCAATTTGAATTTCATCACGGCAACTCATAATGTGACTCAGTAATGTTTATGGCCCCCATGTGCCTGTATGTACTCCTGACAATGTCTGGGACTTCGTCATCCAAGAACTGCCTACACACTCTGGCCACATCATGCTGGGCAATGTCCTGCACCAGAAGGAACCCAGGGTCCACTGCAGCAGTGTAAGGTCTGACAATGGGTCTGAGGATTTCATCACGGTACAGCAGTCAGGGTACCGTTGGCTAGCATGTGGAGGTCGGTGCCACCCTCCAAGGATATGCCTCTCCAGACCATCACTGACACACCACCAAACTATGCTGGCTGATGTTGCAAGCAGCATAACGTTTATCACAGCGACTCCAGACTCTTTCACGTTTGTCAAATGCTCAGTGTGAACCTGCTCTCATTTGTGAAGAGAATGGGGTGCCAATGATGGATGCCAATCGAGCTGCACGGTGCTGAGTTGTGAGCAGAGTTCCCACTAGAGGACGTTGGGCCCTCATGCCACCCTCATGGAGTCTGTTCTGACAGTTTGGTCAGAAACATGCACACCAATAGCCTGCTGGAGTTCATTCTGCAGGGCTCTGGCAGTGCTCCCGTTCCTCCTAGCACAAAGGGGCAGATACCGGTCCTGCTGCTGGGTTTTATGCCCTGCTATGGCCCTGTCTGGCTATCCTCATGTAGTGGCCTGTCTCCTGGTATCACCTACATGCTTTTGAGACTGTAGTGGGAGATACAGCAAACCTTCTTTCGATGGTACGTATGGATGTGCCATCCTGGAGGAGCTGGACTACCTGTACAACCTGAATGGGCTGCAGGTACAGTCTCATGTTACCAGTAATGACAAAAACACTAGTATAACGCAAAAATATGCAAAAACTCAATCAGCAAGGATACGGTGAGAGACAATATGTGTGGCCACCACCTGCAAAACCATTCCCTTTTTGGGGATGTTCTTGCTGTTGCCTTCAGTGCACCTGTTGTAACTTTCACTTGCACAAATACAGGTGACATTGATTCAGAAGCACTCATGGGACCTAACTGGACAGATTGATATCCCTGAAGTTTATTTGACTTGGTGTTATACTGTGATGATTATGTGTTCCCTTAATTTTTTTGAGCAGTGTGTAAGAGATCTGTCTAAATGGGACTTCCTGCATAAATTAAGGTTAAATCTAATAAAAAATGTAATAAAACAACAGGGATGTCCGCCACTATCATTTAACAAATTTAGCAAAACTACCAAGGCTACACAGCAAGGAGTACAACCCTGGTAAGGCCAGTTAACAATAAATGTTATAGCCATGTCACAAATGTATAGTAATTGCAACAACTAACCCGACATACAACTAGTAGTTATTGTTTTAAGCCAACTTATTTCAAAATATATAACATAAGTATAATAACAAAACTGCAACCTTTTCTCTGAGTAGTATTGAGTAGAATTGCATGCAGGTAATGTTTTACATCTTCATGATCAAGTCAGATTGCCCATCCCTACCTTTCTACGCGCTCTGTGGATAGCAGTATGTAATTCTGGAGAGAACTGATCCTTCATCCAATTGATGCTTCCTGTGAGCCACCACCATGCTTCACGGTGGGGATGGTATTCTGTTCACTATAGGCCTTGTTGACCATAAAGTTTTATTTTGGTCTTGTCAATGAATTTTCCACTTCTTAATAAGTGATTGAACAGTACTGACTGGCATTTGCAAGGCTTTGGATATCTTTTGATATCCTTTTCCATCTTTACCTTGTTACACAGGTCTTTTGACAGTTATTTTCTTCTCCCCATGGCTCAGTATCTAGCCTGGTCATTGCATCCACGTGAAAGCTAACAAACTCATTGACTTTTTATACACTGGCACTAATTGCAATTAAAAAAGCCACCGATGTGGGAAATACACCTTTAATTGCCATTTTCACCTCTGTGTGTCACCTTGTGTATTTGTAACAAGAGCAAACATTCAAGGGTATGTAAACTTTTGATCAGGGCAAACTGAGTGATTTAAGCTATTATTATGATTTGAAAAGGAACCAAAAAACTAATAATAAAGGGCTTCATATGATCCCTATCCTTAAATAAAATACTTTTTTTTGCAAAGGTCCAGAACTGGATTGGTTTGTGCTAATAATGCTAATAGAAATCCTTGCTAATGATGGTGCACCAACAGAGGAACCATGCCTGTCTGCATTTCAGATTGAGAAAAAGTCAGATACAGCAAAGAAAAAAACAACCAGCTTCTTTAATATGCAATTGATTAAGTTGTGCAAATAAAACTGAACCTGTATAATTTATATGAATGGAAATGTGCTGTTAGTTTCACACACAACACGGATTTCCATTTCGATTAACCAGATTATTTACAGACTTCTGAATATTAGACTCGGCTGTGTTCTCTCAGGTATCGAAGGACACATACACAGTAGCTCATTCATTCACAATTTTGCCCACTAGATGGCATGAAAGCCTATAGTGACTCAGACAATTTCAGTGAATCAAGAGGGGCTTACAGGGAAATGATGAGTCATCCTCCTTTGAATACAATCTACAGACAACCATATGCCAATAATTCAGCATCAGCAAGCACAGACTGGCTGTCTCTATGCCCTCTGTGCTCTAAATTGTCATCACAGATTCCGGGGATTCTAACATTTTTATTCTAATGATGCTTCAACCATGCTTCAATAGGAAAGCAGCATTATTTCTTAATGTTTTGATACGGTAAAACATGTCATATATTTAACTATTGTATGCAAATTAGCAGAATGCAAATCTAATTACACTTGAATATCTAATTATAAACTATGCTTTTATTATGAATCTACTCACTAGAGATACTGAATGATACAGTAATTATTACAGAGGCATGGATGTGTTGACGTTGTTCCTTATCTGTGGTCAACTCACCACATTCTCAACATTTTCACAATATTTAATTTCTGTCTATGATTCACAGGTACATTTATTCATACAAAAAGTGAATGAAAAGCCATGCACTCTATAACCAACTTTGATAATGGGTAGTTGCATTCAATTTACCAACAAGCAAGGGGCGTGTTGTTCCAAACCATTGGTCCTAGCCTGGCTCACGTTCTTCTGAAAATAGTTGACTATGGATTATCATAATTAAAGGAGGAAATACTAACAGTCTGGAAACACAAGACTACAGAGACTGGGTTGTTTATGTTGCTGTTGAGGGCCAGTATGGTAATATGAGAACCCTGGTGTTTCTGATTCAAGAAAGGCCTCCCAAATGGCACGCTATTCTTATAGGACATACACTCTGCTCATTGACTCAACCAATCTCATTGACTTCTGTATTCAGGGCTGGTCAGGCACCAATACATGTTTTTATTATACATTTTATAGATATGTTATAAATCCATTACTTCCTGTGTCAACCACTTTGGAAAGAAAGACGGATACCTGCGACTTCTTTACTCAGCCTTTTGAGTCAACTGGTCCCACACACAGAACAAGCCTACGCGTTGACTTGTTTCTTCTCTCTCTCTCTGCACATGAAATCCATCCACTCTGCCTAAGCTGACTTCCTGTCCTCTGTTCTCCTACGAGATCATACCTTGGACACTGTAAAATGTCAGATCGTCTTGGTCATAATAAGAATGTCTGCTTAATGATTCATAACTAAATGTAAAGAATCTAGATAGAAAGATTAATTCTGCAGACAATACGTACTGTAGTCTGTAATGACCAAAGGTTACAGTAGATCTGATTTGGGATGAACACAGTAATACAAGCCGCCCTTTTCTGTTTTTGCCTTACCTGTCAATGGCATAAGGGATGTGATAAGATGCACCTTCAGCCATGTAACAGTGTCAAAGGTAAATGGTCCAAAAGAGGGAGAATACGTAACATACATCAAAAAGTGCCTGAAGGAAGTAAATGGACAGATTGATACAATCAGAATTGCTCTCCGAACAATGCAAGTTTCCATCTCAGTAATCTGCGAGCTCTAGGGTTTCACCCTGCAGGCCTTTGGAAAAGGTTATGTGCATCTCTCATGAGCCCCGTTTCCTAAGAAAAACAGCATCATCACACTTCATGGTTGGATGTTTAAGGTGTTGTGATACAGATAACTGCTACAGGTAAACTTCATGGTTTGGATGTTCATGGTGTTGTGATACAGATAACTGCTACAGGTAAACGTCATGGTATGGATGTTTATGGTGTTGTGATACAGATAACTGCTACAGGTAAACTTCATGGTTTGGATGTTTATGGTGTTGTGATACAGATAACTGATACAGGTAAACGTCATGGTTTGGATGTTTATGATGTTGTGATAAAGATAACTGCTACAGGTACAGAGGGTAAACATTAAGACATTTTTGACTATAGAATTGAGATTATGAAGGGAAAAATACATTAAATGAATGTATTTATACTTCCAACAATTAATATGCACTGAGCAGAAACAGATGAGTATTCTTAGTATAGTATATAACACTGAAATACAGTAGGTAAACACACAAAATCACAAGAAAAGGCTACCACAGACATGATAGTTATATATATATATATATATATATATATATATATATATATATATATATATATATATATTGTTTTAGACTAGATACAAATAACAATTACCCAGACAATTACCCAGACAATTACCCAGACAATTACCCAGACAATTACCCAGACAATTACCCAGACAATTACCCAGACAACCCAGAGTGTTTTAGGTGATTTTACATATGATGAATTGCTTGGTCAGAAATTATATGTTTTCATTAACTGGAGACAATTATACAGAATTCATACCAAAGGCCCAGAAGTCAAATATAGCTTCTAGAAAAGTATATTCCTTCAGTATAACAAAGTTATAAGTTATTATGATATAATTCTTGTACAATATTATTTTTTGATAACTTTGCTATTATGCAAACATCAATCTTTTATGAAATAATACTATATTGTAGAGATACATATTATTAATCTAATGAATAGATAGCATGTGATAGTAGGATAATATGTAGTACACATACATAAGCGACTATGTTATCCTCAGTAGGCAGAAACATAGACACTAATTAGAGCATAAGAATTAGGTTGGAAAATGGAAGTGCCACATGTTTATTTGTTCATTAACTGCTTAAATGTGATAAAGTTCCTATCAGCATATACTACAGGTTTTAGTACATTACAGAGGAAATCTGTCTTCAAACAGGAGAATAACAACAGTGCAATAAAAGTCCTCAACACAGTACTGTACTTCAATTACAATGATCATTATTTTCAAACTTACAATGCTGGAATAATATAAATTGTTTGTACTATACCACCTACATTAAGTCTTAATCTGAGAGGTTCAGGTGTCTTTTTAGCCATAAAATTGAATGACAGCAAGGTATCTGTTGTTCTAGTACTGAAGTTGTGTTTACATGCAATGCTCAGCTGTGGCAGCGCTGCTGAGTGGGCTAGCGTATTTGCTGTACTACTGGCTGCTATTTTAGACCGTGTTTATGAGATGATCGCCCAGCCGGCATTTGTCCGTTCGGTTAGGGGCGTAGAAACATGCACACACACACGCGCACACACACATTATGGACGCATGCCAACAAACATTACATAAATGCACACATTTACATACAGAAAAAACATTATTTGCTCTCAGTTTATTTGTATTTTTGTGTCTTTAGTTTTACTGTTTACATCTGTATCTTAGTAATGACTACATGTTCATGTTTTTATTATAATGTAAGCTGTAATGTTTGTTTGCTTGTATTGTCTTTTTGTTAGTTGTAGGAATCCAGGAAGACTAAATGTAGACAGGTCGAGAACTTAAAAATCATGACTATAAGTACTCAGCATATTGTCACGACACCTCCCTTTGGAAGGTCTGGGCTTGACTGCTGACAAATGGCATAATGTCCCACCAGCATTGCCCTTCCAAGAGGGACTGACAGAGACTATTTTTAGCAGGGTAAATCCAACTTGACAGCAGCATACGTATCAGAGCAAAGTTATATTGCAGTGAAATCACTTTAGCGCTGCTGCTGTTGGTTATTTTATGTAAATTCAGCTACAATTTCTAAAGTTTTAGTGCAGCTTTCCACAAGAGATAATCAACATTATTCAAGCCTTTGACGAATACACAGATTGCTACTTAGTGAGAATGAATCCTCATTTGGTTGAAAGTTCCTGTCTTACAAAAAGACAAAATAATGTAGTACCACTATGTAAAGCTACTTGCCCTACCGAACTGATGCATATTTGAAGTGGATATCCCTCTTTTGCACATGAGCAGGTCTCTGTCCTACTGAGGCACCTAACCATCTAACACCCCCTTACACCACAATAGGGGTGTCTGAGCAGACAGAGCTTAGAGACTCAGCGTCCGACCTCCTTCTCTGTCCATGCCTCATTCTGTCCTCCTCTCGCCACTCCTCATCTTCCTCCCCACATGGGCTCAGTCTTCCATTCTGCTCCAGCAGGCTTTTGGGATCCAGGAATCCCACGTGCCTGTTGAACGGAGGATTGTCAAAGGCCCCCCCTCTCCCTCTGAGCCCCTCTGGGCCCATGCCCTCGTGGGTTGGGGAGACGCTAACGGTGGAGGAGTGGAGGCTGTCCCCAGGGGCCCTATTGTCCAGCCCCTGGCCCGGGCAGCAGAGGCAGCGACAGGGTGTGAGGTAGAGGTAGATCACCACCATTACTGCACTGGCCAGACAACCCACCAGCGTGGTGTAGGCTGTCTTCATGCCCTCTTGCCCTCCAGCCTGAGTGGTGTTGTGCACCACCACAGTCACGTACAGGGTTTCATTAAGGTAGTCCCCCACGGCATAGCAGGTGTAGACCCCCGAGTCCTCCAGTGTGAGGGGGCCGATTTGCAGGCTTCCGTCGCTGAGGACCATGGCACTCTGGTTCCTAGAGGGCATCTGCACATTGCCAGGCAGAACCCAACTCTTCAGCATGTCCCTCTGCCTGGTGTCACATTCTAAAGTCAGGAACTGCTCTAGATAGGCCACTTCATTCATGACGATCACTGCACTGCAGTTCAGATGTATCCTGTTTAGCTCCAAGGTGAGTGCTTTCTCCTTCTGCGTGCCTGGGAGGAGGCAGGTGTGATCATCTCTGAAGTCAATGGCAGAGCTGAGGTCCTGAAGGTGCCAGCGCGCCAGCATGCTGTATAGTTCACAGCTGCAGGGCAGTGGGTTGTTGTGGAAATAAAGGCCGTTCTTGATCCAGGCAGGCAGCATCTGGAGCTCCTGGATGGGCAGCTGTTTGACCCGGTTGGTAGACACGTCGAGTAGCATGAGCTTCTCTAGCCGGTTCCTCTCCTTGACCAGCTCCAGGGGGAAGCGTTGGATCTGGTTCTGGCTGAGATAGAGCTTCTGCAAGCTACCGAGGCCAGAGAAAGCGGTGCGATCGATCTGGGAGATGTGGTTATTGTAGAGCAGCAGAACCTCCAGGTGCACCAGGGGCTCAAAGATGTACTCCTCCAGGATCTTCAGGCAGTTGGAGGACAGGTCTAAGTAGCGCAGCTGCGTGACATGAACAAAGGCCTCGGATGAAATGAAGATGAGGCGGTTGTGGCTGAGCAGGAGGCTGTGCAGCTTGATGAGCTCAACCGGGGTCCATTCAGCTTTCAGCTTAGTGATTTGATTGAAGCTGAGGTCCAACACCGCAGTGTAGCGAGGGAGAGCAGCAGGGATTTCGGTCTGGTTCAGCTTGGAGCAACTGACAATGTTGCTGGCACACAAACAAGTTTTGTGGCAGGTGACAGCTTTTGAGCTGGTTGCTGCCACTGTAACCTGTAGCAGAGTCAGGACTAGGAGGACGAAATAACCCTTAATATAAATTCTTGATATGGCAGTGTGGGAACCAGAGAGTTGACAACCCACCATGTCGTGTGCAGGCATGGTGGAGGATGATGGAGGTACTTTTTATATAGCAAATTTGATTCTTCACAACGCAGCACTCAGGCTGCAGATGACATACATCTTCAATTGGTCATGTGCTGAAAGAAAATTGTATTTTAAGGAGCTGATATAAGCTGAGCAGGACATTAACGTGTCCCATGTAACTACATGACGTTTTACGTTTGGGCTTTCCAGCATTATAAATAGAAAGCACTAATACATAAACAGATAATTTCAATGTTATGTAAACATGCACCACAAGACTCAGTTGAACTTAATGCTTCTCTGGGGTTGTTCATATTCGAGTTGGGATGCAATGTCTACATTTTACATTTCTAGCCACGTTAGCAGAACAAAGCAATGCAAGTCAATTTCATATTATATGGCAAATTATAACCGTATCCTATAATTTGCAAAAACCTAAAGAATGTTTCTTCAAAAGTTATCAACCTAGATCGAATAGGAAAACATGACTAGAAACAAAATGAATAGAACATTAATCCGGATTCAAGTAAACTATTCGTTCATTCTATAATGTATATTTCTATTGAGTTATTCCTATCCGATGGACGAAATCCCGGCAGATAACTTTTGAAAAACCGGCCCATGCCAATCCGACTTAATGTGTTTTAAAAACATTCACATCAGATAATAAATGCAAAATCATATCATTTTTCAAACCTGCTCAACATCCTCTGCATGAAAATAAATAATCCTTAAGCGTTATTTTACCTTCGGCTCCCTTTAAAGGCGTGAATTGAAGATCAAAGGAGATATTGATATTGAATGTCGCAGATTGAATAGCAAATGGATCCATGACGTCGTAGAAAAATCATATAAGAAGCTATATTTCATTATAAATAAATGCAATTCGGTAGTGCTTTAACAACACAGTACCCTAGACCATAGCATGATGTCAAGCTTTGCTATCGGACGGAGAAAGCGTAGCAGCAGCCGGGCAGCCGCAGGAAGAGCCATCTGATTGATTACTGGGAGGGCTCTTACGAGATGCCCTATTACAAACAAAGAACTGACCTGGAGACAAATCTGTTTCTTCATTTGTTGGCCTAGCTCAATTCAAAGTTTGTAGACTACAAGACTGTTATCATATTAGATAGAATATACCGATTAAGATTAGCCTAATTCATATTAGAAGAAAGTGGTATTAAGAGGTTCTCAAATTAGCAGTTTTTTTGATTGCCTTCTGTTGGTCTAGGTATTTTTTATAAATAATAATAAAAACTATACCTGAGTGGGAATGATTATATGATCTGTCGTGTAGATTTACATCTCAGATGTTCTTTTATGTCTCACTGCAGAATAGAAAACTTTAACATCAATATAATTTCTAAAGAAAATCCTTATGTGTGTTTTGACTAGGGCTGGTAGGTGAGTTGTTTTCATTAAAAGTATGGAGGAGTGTTTAATTAGAGGATTGTGCAGCTCAAGCCCTGAAGGTCAATTACTGTCATATCTGTGTATAGTGTGTTTCTTAGACAAAAGTTGTCCTTGGAGGAGGTTTAGCATATCTTTGTTGAGCACTGGAGAACATGACAGTGTTTGCCTTTTAGTGAATAACACCAAAAACCCTGTCACATTTGCTTCCACTACCTTTGAGTGAGATGAAACCTTCACATTGTGTAATGTACACTTAAGCTATACCACTATTGTATAAAATCTGGCAAAAGGCAAAGTAATCACTAACATGATTTGTCCCAAATATACTCTCGATGTTCCATATCAGGGGGTGTGATGTGCATGTTTATTTGTGTTGGTGGATCAGTATGTTAAATTAGGATTTAAGGAGTAGAGTATGTTATACAGAGACTTTGCCCCATGATCTGTTTCAAATCGAGATTCACTCTTCGTTTATTGGCAAAAGCAAAAATGTATGACATTGCTGAGCAACCATTTTTAAAACGTGGCACATTAAGAGTAATTATCATGTGCATTGGCCTGACCTTAATCCAGATTCAGTGGTGCAGATTTTTTCCTTTCATATTGCTTGTCAGGAAAGTCATGCATGAGATGAGTTGACCCCACCTCTCTATTAACCTCTCAGATCACACTGCACAAAATGTGCCACTTGAGCTTTTAGAGTAAAGACTGATGGGAAACTTCTGCAGGGCCAGTTGCCATGGAAGCCAAGGTCAGAGACAGGTTTATACTGCAGAGACATTCAGGAAGGAGAACAGGAAGTAGGAGTGCAATGCCAATCATTAAGAGGAAGTCCAACTATCAGAAAAGTGCATTATTTCACAGTGTAAAATTTCCAAAATTACAATCACTCTTTTCATGCTGTTATTGAGCTACAGTATTTGACAAAATATTACGAAACTTCAAATAAATACATTTAGGATGTAAGTAAAGCTTGAATTACTGTAGTAATTGGCAGCTGCTTGCAATAATGTTGGGTGCCTTTAGTATAAAATATTATAATTAAGTCATTTGTGAATGAAATTCTAATATTTGTTAAAGGTGGTGTCCCCTACACAGAGTAAGCCTAATTCAAGAGAAATTCTCTTTTTTTTATTGAACTTGATTTTTAGCCGCAGACTAAGTAAAAGCTATGACTGGGAATCTGTATGTTTGTGTTTTAGAAATCATTTTTTGTCTATCATTTGAGCCCAATTCTGCCATATCATCTCTAATTCAGAATACGAAATATAATATGCACTAATAGAATATAGCAAACAGGGGGACAAATAAAATTGCACCCTCTGACATTACAGAAACCAAATTACATCATGGCTTTACAGTACAATAACTGTGCCATGTGGGGACAATATTTTTAAGTCACTAAAATTCTAAGTCATAAGTTTGCAGAACATACAGGTTAAGAATTAGCTATACATACATATTTTCAGTGCATACTACTTAAAAGAATTGCTGTAATATAACCAATATAACTTCTCAATTTGCATTGCCCAGAATAACTCCAGAATTTCCACCTATGACTATATTTGTACAGAGAGTCTTTCATCCCCCAGATTGAAAAATGACATAGAGAATTCGGAACAGGGACTGAAGTCAAAGAATTCCAATGCATATTGCGTGAGAAGACCCATTGTGCCATTTACGGTACAAAAATTTGTTGCATCATGCCACACCCGATGGGACAGCCAGGTGACCCAATAATTACACACATCCAAAATACACCAAGACACACAACCACACACATAAACTTATTCTATATGATTTGTTTATGTATATAAAAATATATAGACATAACTTTATTTAATAATTGTATGAACTTTCTTTTATGATTATTGTTAGATTGTAAAATGCTTTGGCAATATTGTTCAGCTGTAGCTTTCATGCCAATGAAGCACATTTGAATTTAATTGAAATCGGTAGTTGAACTAATACATTTGTAATCCTTTGTCCTTGACAGATGTTTTAAATGGTTAACATTTGATTTTAAATCTAATTAGGCCACATTTTGAAGTTTTGCTTTGCATAGTAGAGTGGTCAGAAAGTCATGGTTGCAAAATTCCTATAACTTTCCTAAACTTCCATGATTTTCCAAAAATCACAACATGAATTAGGATTACTAGAAAACCTGGGAACTTTCCAAAGGTGTGCAACACTACTTGTACAGGGACAGGTACAGTATTTCCTACTGGAAACCAGTTTTAGTTTTGATGGAAGAGTTTGCAGTGTAGTTTGACAATGCAAACCCAAAGTGTAAGTTTAGGTATTTTTCCAAATGATTAATGAAAGGGTTAGTTTTAGGTGTTGTTTTAATAAAAATGTTGGTTAAGTGCAAGTTTAGGGTAATCTGTACCTGCTTGCACTAAATCTGTTCCCAGACTCATTCTGTACTGAGCCATGAAAGTATATTCTAGTCTTTATCTATTCTTGTCTAGTACTGTATCTTGCAAGTTAGGAACTGTTGATCTGTAGTCAACAAGACCAAGTTCATCTCAGCCCAATGCTGCCCTTCAAGGCCCTTGACTCTGAGCCCTAATGGAGACATGGATCACTTGATAAAACTCCCCAGTCTACAGCTGCTCTCTCATCATCTATGTTTTCCCATTCCACCCCCCCTCCCTTCTATTTCACTATAATGGGAAGCCTAGGCACTGTAACTAAATGGGTGAGCTTTGGACAGACGCCAGACGGCTGGAGAGCAACACAGTATCAGTTTATGATAAGCCGGCGTTGCCAACAATAAAGTGAGGTGGAGGGATCTTAATGCTGCTGCAGCAGTCTTCCATGACAACTACTACTGCTACTCATGTTTCATGTGGACTAAGTACATGATCACATGAAGATATTACGGTTCACAGTGCAACTGAAAGACTTATCTTTCTTTAGCCAGGTGTTGTTGAGCCAGATGGAGCGAGACAGGTGTTGGAGAGCCAGATGGAGCGAGACAGGTGTTG
>JACXGJ010006102.1:0-14124 GCA_016801105.1 Esox niger
ACACACACACACACCAATATTTTCAGCACAATGTCAAGGTTAACATACTTAATTGCCAGTGAAATTGATTTATATAGAATTGAGTAATAATTTTGAGAATTATAATCAAGCTAACAATAACAAGACTGGATTCCGTATAGAATACTGAAAATATAAAAACACATTTGAAACTTCAGGTTGGTATGCTGGCTTACATTGTCACGTTGTTGGTACTTGATACTATAATTTTCAACCACTGTAGTCCAAACTCCTCCACTCTAATCCCAATTTCTGGAGCCCTGGAAGTGACACTGAAAGAAAAAAATAGTTTTTGTTCCCACAAAAAAGAAATAAAATCATGAATCTAAACAAAACTATTGTAGTGTGAGTTTTTAAATACATTTCTCAAAAAAATTAAGGGAACACACTAAGTAAAGTTTAGGGATATAAATCTGTCCAGTTAGGAAGCATAAGCTATTGTGAATCAATTTCGTCTGTTTTGGTGCAAATGAAAGCTACAACAGGTGCATTGGAGAGGCAACAGCAAGACAACCCCCAAAAAGGGAATGGTTTTGCAGGTGATTGCAACAGACAATAGCTGTCTCCTTATCCTTCCTGACTGATTCTTCTCTAGTTTTGCATTTTGCTAGTGTCCTCGTCACTATGGGTAGCATCAGGTGGGCAGATGCAGCCCATTCAGGTTGCACGGGCAGTAAAGCTCCTCCAGGATGGCACATCCATACATACCATTGCAAGGTTTGCTGTGTCACGCAGTACAGTCTCAAGAACATAGAGGAGGTACCAGGAGATGCGCCATTACACGAGGAGAGCTGGACAGGGGCGTAGAATGGCATCAACCCAGCAGCAGGACCGGAAACTGCTCCTTTGTGCAACTGTCTAAGCCCAAAATAACCTCCAGTAGGCAACTGGTGTGCATATTTCTGACCAAACTGTGAGGCTTGAGGGCCCGACGTCCTCTAGTGGGACCTGTGCTCACAGCCCAGCACTGTGCAGATCGATTGACATTCGCCAGAGAACACTAGAATTGGCAGATCCGCCATTGGCGCCCCATTGTCTTCACAGATGAGAGCAGGTTGACAATGGGCACATGTGACAGACGTGAAAGAGTCTGGAGACACAGGGGTGAACATTATGCTGCCTGCAACATCATCCAGCATGACTTGTTTGGTGGTGTGTCAGTGATGGTTTAGGAAAGCGTATCCTTGGAGGGTCACACAGACCTTCACCTGCTAGCCAACAGTAGCCTGACTGCTGTTAAGTGCCAGGATGAAATCCTCAGACACATCGTCAGATCTTACACTGGTCAGACCTTACACTTGTGCAGTGGGCCCTGGGTTCCTCCTGGTGAAAAATGCCCAGTCTCATGTGGCCAGAGGGTGTAGGCAGTTCCTGGATGACAAAGGCATGGATGCCTTTGACTGGCCCTCACGTTCCCCAGACCTGAATCCAATTGAAAGCTCTAAGACGATCTAGATCTGGGAGGGGATACTCCAGGACACCATCTGCCGTCTCATCAGGAGCATGCTCAGACATTGTCGGGAGTGCATACAGGCATGTGTGAGCCAGACACACTACTGATTCACATTATGAGTTACTGTGATGAAATCACAGTTGCTGTGATGAAATGAAGTTGGAACAGCCTGTGATTACATTTGTTCACTTTGATTTTCGGTGGGAGTTTGAATCTAGCCCTCAATCGGTTGGTGACTTTCGTTTCCATTGACCGTTATTACGTCATTTTGTACAGTGTAGAGTAACGATTTTGATCATGATATCCTTCATCGAGACCCGATGTTTGATTTAAGTGTTTCTGTAACTTTTTTTGAGCGGTGTACACAACAGTAACAGCAATCTATTTAATGTATGGTGGCAGCCGCTCCTGCACAGGTGCCTCCCATGGACCTTGTGAGGGGAGGTAAATAAAGGCCCCTGCAGGGCAGGCTGGGAATGCAGAGATGCCAAGTCATGCTGCCTAGCCTCAATGACGCGGGAGGCAGATGGAGGGAACTGATGCTAGTTCCTCTCAAACCACCACTGGGAGGCCGCCCGACAGACAACCCAACCACCCCTGGAGAGCGATTTGTCGTTCCGTTTGGATATTGCCCTCACCTCCTCTGTTTCCTTTATTAAAATTCAGTTCATGGCCCATGACCGCTTGTAATGTATCTGTTTCTTGTGTTTCTCCTTGTTCAAATGGATAACATCACCTCAATGCAATTTAGCCTTAATCCAGTATTTCAATCTCATACAGTTCAAAGGAGAAATTGGTAAATTACACCATCTAAGGAGAATGGAAGAAAAAAATATATGAAACACTCTAGATAGCTTTAGCAGGAAACCATATAAAAACGAGCTAGCTAGAACATTTTGTGTGGAATTCCTATTTGTATGGCCTATCATGCCTGTATTAAAACTGAAACCAAGCAAACAAAAGCTATTTGTATGTGTCCCAATTAGCACCAGACAGAGATGTAATGTGTGGGTAGCTTACTAGCTAGATAGCTAGCTTGTTACTTATGGATAGCTTACCTGTTAAGTATTAACATGAACAGCTTGCATTTCAGATGCTTGAAAGCAATGCCAGTACAGATGTAAGTAGTCCCCAGAGAATGAACCCAATTTCTTTGACACTGGAAAAACAACAGACCAAAATAATCAAGAGACCAGAAAAGGAACAAGACAAGCTTAGGTCAGACAGCACGCGATTAGGAGATGAGTGTTGTTGCCCTCACTGGATTCAAACCTGGGTATTCTACATACAAGGCTGCGTCTTTAACCACTACACCACAGAGCAATACAGAAGCCTACTGCTGGTATAGTGCCATCAACTTTCCCCAAGACCCTTTATGATACAATTTTCCTTTGTCTGAGTTTGCATGGTGAAAATATTACAAATGGCGGCTTACATGTGCTACACTACTAGGCTAAGCTCCCAAGCGTATTTTCTGACACCTCTCCTATGTGTCAAGTGTCAATCTTTTGTGAGCACACAGCTGCCAGCTTTGCCCTACACCCCAATCACTGCAGCTTCTAGTCACATTTTTATCCTAGATGAGGTACTGGATGTCCTAAGAGACAAAGAATATTATCTCAGAAGCTCTAGGAGGAATGACCCCACTTCAACAACAACAGTCTTGTTGTAGGGACAAAAATGACCTTGATTTCAAGATATTCAAAGATATTTTTAATCCACTTCCAAGCCTTCTCTAAATATGCTTGTCCATTGTAGTGCTTTGTCTGTAGATGCATGTAAAAACATACTTGTGTTTACATGCATTTGTTACTGTTACTTTTTTGTTATTCCATTAAAACATATTTGAAATGAATTTGGTAGGTTCCAGAACAGCACAGCAGTATAGCAACTCAATTTTACCAACGTTGCTACGGCCCAACGAAGTCTTCAAAACACAAGGTGGAATTGAACAACCAATAAAAATCAATTGATCAAATGTATTTTATAAAGCCTTTTTACATCAGCAGTTGTCACAAAGTGCTTTTACCAAACACACGGCCTTAAACCCCAAGGAGCAAACAACAGTAGTGATGAAGTTCAACACTACTGTTGTTTGCTCCTTAGTTTAAGGCCGGGTGTTTTGTAAAAGCACTTTGTGACAACTGCTGATGTAAAAAGGCTTTATAAAATACATTTGATTGATTGACTGACTGTTTCCCTATCCGGGGGAGGCCCCGGACAGGGCTCAACTGGCAGGAAATCAATCCAACCACATTGCCAAGCATCAACCAAAGGGACACAAACCAACTGCAATAATTCTGAATGAGGGCCGAGTATTGCCAGCAGAGTACAGCCCAATTGCGCAACAGAGAGACAACAACAAGCCAGTGACTCCGCCCCGAAAGGCATTGGAGGGAGGGCATCCCAGTGGCGATGAGAGCCCACCTGGCAAGACAGCAAGGGTGGACAGTATCAGGCCAGTCTTGTCACCACACCCTTGGGCCAAACTACACTTAATCATATCACAGACCAGGCTGAAGAGATGAGTCTTTAGTAGACACATGAAGGTTTGCACTGATATAGCATTTCAAATTTTCTGAGATACTGATTTTGGGGGTTTCATTAGTTGTCAGTTATAATCATCAAAATTAAAAGGAATGAACACTTGAAATATATCAGTCTGTGTGGAATGACTGTATACATTATGCAAGTTTCACTTTTTGAATGGAATTACTGAAATAAATCAACTTATTGATGATATTCTAATTATATATCCAGCACCTGTATAGTGAGAACAATAAAGTGCCCAGAACCGAGCCCTGAGGAACACCAAAACATACTTTTTATTTGTCGGACGATATACCATCCACACATACTGATAACTGATATCTTTTGGTTTAAAATAAGTTTTAAACCATTCTAGAACATTCCCATGTAGCCCAATATGGGTTTCCAGTCTCTCTAAGAGAAGGGAGTGATTAATAATGTCAAAAGCAGCACTAAGACCAAGAAGCAACAGGACGGATTTGGAACCTTTGTCTGAGGCCATTAGAAGGTCATTTGTTACCTTCATGAAGGCATTCTCAGTACTATGATGGGGTCTGAAACCGGACTGGAGCATTTCATAAATGTTATAACACATGCTCCACAGAGTATGTCTTATTACACGAAGCAAATAAAGTTTTCATTTTCTGATCCTACAAATGTAATTATCGTTGTTGGCAAAATAATAAGCTCTCACACAGGTACGTAGCTGGCATTAAATATTTCCTAGTTAAGTTTGATAAGCAGAATAGCTAGATATGTGCATTATAGGACATGTTGCATTCATGTAGTCTCCAGAACCTGCTGTAAGTTTCTGCTATGAGGTTAGGCATGAGGTGTACATTACAAAATTGGGGAGAAAAACAAGGCATTGATATTTTTTATAATAATAAAAAAAGCGTTTAATTTGCATCTCTGAAATGTAGCCTAAGGCCATTCACTGGAGTGGAATGAGAGTGGCGTGATGAGTACACACTTCATCTGATAATAATCAAACCAAGTGAGACGTGAGTACAGCAGCTTGTCAGCTTTGTCTTAGAGACCAAGCTTCTTGAAAAAAGAGGGGAGAATGTCAAGTGGCCTTTCCCATCCCTTCAAAGCTACAGGAAATATTTCAACCAGACACAAAAGGTTGGCTTTTGATATTCAAATTAGCACACTGACAGCAAGGTATAATGTAGTCAGGCACGTGTTTGTGAGAACACGGTTTTATGCATCAATTACAACATCATGTTACCTGGTGTTACACAAAACTCTGGATCAATCGAATTACACTTCAGACAAGGTGCAGGGTTATGAAACGTGTTACAAAATGTGAGTGCAACCAATGCATCCTGACCATATCACAAATACCACATACAGGAAATACAGCCCCTGAAGTGGAAACACCAGCAAAATATGAACCAATACAGTTACATAAAACACGCAGAACAGGAGTCAGATGTAGACTTTAGGGGTCTGTAAACAGAGCCTGAACCTGAAGAATAGCAAACGTACCTGAGGACTTGATGGAGAATATGGTCCCACTTTAATTAACAGTGCTTGAGTAATTTCTAATTTCTCGTTATATCGACACAATGGAATAAGCCCATGGAGGCCTTGGAAACCACGCTGTAGTCGGAGTCAGCCAAGTCCCTGCAAACCCATTTTTAACGGGCCAGGTCCCCATAAGACACACTTCAAAACAGGAAAGGGGCGGGCGACCTCGACAACTGCTCTGAGTTCCATCCTCCCTCCAGCGAGGAGATACCTGGCTGCCTGGGAGTCAGAAGGCTGCTTATAATTGGAAAAGTCCTTAATAATGAGATTAAAATCCACACAGTGGAAAAAGAGCAGATGCCAATGGCCGTGGATCCCACAACGGTGGATGCTCGTGATCCCCCAAGACTGGCGTCAAGAGTGAAGATAGTTTCACGGTTCACAAGTAACAGTGGTGTCTCTGTTACTTGTTTGTGTGTCCTACGCCTTCTAGATTTACAGTGTCTTATTTTTGCACCATTATGGACTCCTAAAGCACACCTGCTCCCCCCGCGGACCCTGACTCTCTTCATTCGGTCAATGTCACTGAGCAGTTTATTGTTCCATAACCTGCCTTAGTGTGTCCCGGCAATGTCGAAACAGCACAGCGTTGTAAAAATGCTGTTAAACGTTTATGTTAAATAGGTTCTTATTCTAATGCAACATAACAGTTTTTTCTACTCGACTCGTTATGCCATTGTGCTATGTTGCTGTAAAGTGCTCTGCCACTAGCAAGCAAACAGTTCATGATTATTTGGTGCCATCCCCTTGGAATATGATGCAGTTGCAGGTCTGACACAAAAAAATTACATGCAATGAGTTTGTACAGTGTCAAAGGGCCTGGTGAATTTCCATCTACAGAGCTCATGCATGGTGTGACAATGTGAGTAGTATACCATGCATCTCTAAGAACATAAAAGGCATTCAGAGAAATTCACAATATATTATTTAAGATGGTTCATCCTCGGTATGCTCACTGATCTTCTCTGAGACATTGTAACCTTGAGCGCATTGAGTCTTTGATCTAAAAACTTAAAGGGGTAGTACGGAATTTTGGTAATTAAGCCATTTATTTACTTCCCCAGACGTAAATGATATTGTGGATGCCATTTCAATGTCTCAGCATTAAGTTGTAAGGAAGTTGCCAATTAGCAGTAGGGTATTGACCTGGAGTGTACTTCTTGAAATTATGCAAATATTAATTAGCATTCACTCAATAAACTACATTCAAATGCCTAACACCGGTTATAGAGGCTAAAACACGGTACTTAACCTTTAAAGAACAGCATTTGGGTAAAGCTGGAGCGATTGTAGCATCAAAACCTTTCTTTCTCCCACCCCCAATGCAGCTGTTGATCTTATTAGAGTGACTAGAGCAACCGAAGACATGCTTCATCTTTTCTTCCACTACCAGTGATTACAGGGCTACAGCCATGAATGCAGAAGAGAGAGGGTGTGAGAGAGAGAGAGAGAGAGAGAGAGAGAGAGAGCGAGAGAGAGCGAGAGAGAGAGAAAGCGAGAGAGAGCGCGAGAGAGAGAGAAAGCGAGAGAGAGCGCGAGAGAAGGAGAGCTACGGAGAGAGGCTACGGTTACTTCCCAAACGACACCAATTCAACGACACCAATTCCATATTTAGTGCACTACTTTTGAGCAAGGAGAAATACATTTGGGATACCACCTAACATTGTACGGCTTAACCTGCAGAGGGGCTAACAATCATCCAGTTATACTGGCTCAGACATCTGTTGGAGCCGTGCACTCTTCTGGGCCAACGACAGTTAACACGTGGCTCGCTCCCAAACAAGATATGGCTACTAGGGGCTTATAACTGGCCAAGTGAAACTGTAACCTCATTTACTGTCAAGATATAGCCAAATCTGCAACACAGCGCACCTCAATCCCTATGGGCTTTCGTTTACAGCGGTGGACTCGTGTATTGTTTCATGCCATATTTCATCCCAACATCAACGTAAAGGAATAGCTCAGACGTGCTTCGTTAGTGGTCTTGTTAGCTGCATCGCTTCATAGCTACATTATAAATGAGTCGGCTGTAGATTGCATAGTCCTACATGTAAACTAATGGCGAGTTATGGCCGAAACCTATCTTAAAGTTGAGCGCTGTACTTGCCTGGGAGTTATATGTGGCACTGACGGTGGGGCTTCAGAGGTGTTACCACGGGCTGTGTCATGCCCCTACGCACAGGTTTCCCCTCAGGGAAATACCGGGTCAGACACTGATCTGTTGACAGATTCATACACTATGTCTCGATCACACCGTCCAGTCGGTGTGAGTGTGTGTGTTCCTGTGTGTGTTTCATTCCTATTCCCAGTCTCCATTTCCCCAGCCATACTCCCCATGGAAAACCACCCACATCGTGCCCAACCAGACTGACAGACAGACATACAGACATACAGGCAGGCAGGAAGGCAGGCAGGCAGGCAGGAAGACAGCTCCCCAATGGCCACAGTTTGCCTACGCTGTCGCAGGCACCTAAAAGAAACGTCGCAAAAATGGGATTCATCCTTCTATGTTTTACGGTTCACTTTACACTGCATACACACAGAATACATAGCAAATTCAGATATAGGGTATGTACCAAAAAATGGGACCCCATTCACTATCCTAGGAGACAGAATAGGGAACAGAGAACAGTTTGGGAGTTTGCCACAGTCATGGTTTGTTTGTACTCGAGCGCCGCCCCCTCCGGCTCCTCCAGACCCGTGTAGATGCGGGTCGTATAAAGGAGTGGTGGTGCTGTTGTAGAGCGTGGCATAGTCCTGATCTATCTATGCCATTAGACACCAGCTTCTATTATAAAGGCCTTGCATTATTCAGTAGGGAACCGGGACACTGATTATTACCGATCACAGCCCATTCTCCCGCTGGCTCGGACCAGCCCAGCTAGATCACTGGGGCGTCCCAAACGGAGCTTTTGTCAAGAGTCCATAGTGCGGGACCAAAGTAGCGGCCTACCTACAGAATAGGGTGCTGTTTGGGTCGAAAATCCGTTGGCTGAGTCCGGCCCAACTATAGCACCCACTGGGCTGAGGTAGCACACACAGCAGCTAAACTGACTTTGCACTTTAAAAAAACCTGGATGGTAATTTTGGGAACAGTTTTGTTGTTTTTTTGTTTTGTATTTTGTTTTGGTGGGACCTGACAGGTTCCATCAAGACCACGGAAAGCTGTAGTAAATGCCAACATTTTCAATTATATTGAGAAGCATTTTTTTTTGTAGGGGGGGTTACGATTAAGTGGAACCGGAATAGAGAGAATCGTCCCAACTTAAAACAAAGGTGAAGAGGTGTCAAGCACATAGATGTCCATTGCACCAGAAGGTCCAATACAATTGTCCCAGGAGTTTCAATAGAACTAAATCGTAAGCACGAATTGAAAATCCACAGCGCATAGTCACAACAATGACGATTGATTATGCAATTTCTCTTGTCTGAAAAAAACGAGGAAACGTGGCAGACATATGGAGAAATATCGAATTGAGAAGAGAACCCGTTTGGCCGAGCATATGGTGCTGCTCTTTTTTATAGTGTGAATATGGAGGATAAATATGAATATATATCTGAGACGCAAGCTGCTGTACGGACCGTGGTTTCCCAGTAGGATTGTGTGACGTCCCAATAGGGTCAGAGTTCAGATTAATACTTTACAGTAATGTAGATCTAATGCATAGGACATTGGCTAATTTGCTCCCATATGGTAAAACGCTGTTATAGCCTGCTGAGCATAGGCGATAGATAATAAACAGTGAGGCGATGAGCTACGCTCGTACTGGGTGCGCCCTAATGGCAAAACAGGAAAATATAGGGAGCCCAAACGGCGCACTTTTCCTTGTATACTCCACTACTTTTGACCAGAGACCTAACCGAGTGGTGCCCAGTCAACGGTAGCGCACTGCGTAGGGAATAGTATGTAATTGGGAAACAACTCATTGTTATTGTCCGTGTGCTGAGAAAAGGGGGATTTGCAACGTGGGCTCTTTCTCAGGCACGCAATTAGACTTCGCAATTAACCATTTGTTATTTTTTACTTTTCTCCGCCAATGGTTTGGCACCATGCTGATTACAACGCGCGCGATCAATAATTAAACAAATTAACACAAACGAATGGTTAATGTATCCTCTTTTTATTCTAAAAACATCATTTGTCAAAGTGTATGAAACAGCTATATTCAATGTAGACAAAATAACGTCAAGGTACTTTAAGTCGAAGTTTAAGTCTGTATTTACAAAGTACTCCCAAGGACCGATTCAGTAGGCGAGAGCATGCAGCGCTGTCCAACGGACTGATTCTGGTCCGTAAACTGCTCGAAGAGTGAAAGAGCTACGCTAACGTGAAGTTAAAACTGGTTGGTTAAAAAATGCACTATTCAAATCTGTTTCCCAAACAGGCAATAGCTCAGTTATGAGATGGAGAAACATATCGCCATCTTGCTCAAAAGAAAGTAGATCAAATATTTCCAACGACATAATTCTAGCGGACCTCGGCGCGTTTTCACTCACTTTATATCTACTAAATATTAATGTGATAGCCTCTGGGATTGTTACGCAACAACCTGTTAAATTAATTATTTGAATCAATTCCATATCCCTTTAGCGCCCCTCTGATGGTGAGAGTCTGAGAAGCGGTAGTTCACCTCTTATTTTTCGTTTGAGTCAGCATGCGGAGGAAATACTGTATGAGCTCTTATCTGGAAATGTACACGGATTCGATCACTGAATAATTATCTATTTGCTTAGCATATGAAGCATTAATGATTTATGCATTTGCTTTGCCTAACGTTTTCCTAGTGGGCGTCGAATTGGGTGATGAAACAGGCTATAGAAGCTTATATTCTAATTCTATTTTATATAATGTGTAATTATTTATTGATTCATTATGGAATAGCTTACGTTCTTGTATGGATTTGCACAAATTAGAAAGTTTGGACAAGTAAAATGGCTGCTAATAGCCTAAGGCAAAAGGTTTCGAATGGCACAAGTAATGCATGGGTAGTTGGTTTGATTAACGCATATATTGTTTGATTAAAGTGTGAAGGAATAAATGACACTGCATCGAAATTGAATTAAAAAAAGATATATTTTTATATGGTTGTCTCTTTTCTGAGGAAATTAAGGACAATAGCCAGCGACTCTAAGATACTGGATTTTGCGTGACTCTCCACATAAGTATAGAGGGAGATAGATAGATGATTCCCCGAGGGATAGGCAGAGAGGAACACTGCGAATATCCACAATCGGGAGAGGCTTCCTTTAAGGTGGAACTCTAGAGATGTCAAAATGAACTTCATGTGCAACACACTTGAGTTATCTAGCGGAATAAACCACCATGCACAAAATCAATCACAAAATCAATCAAAAATCAATCACAACATTTACCCTACTAAATAATGGAAAACTAGAAATGAAATGTGGATTTAAATGCAAGTAAAAAAAATATGTAAAGCAAGCTATTTTGCCTACAGCATATGCCTCACACAATACTACATGCCACCTACACAAAATATATTAGGGAAAATAAGCCCTGTTCAACCATTTTTGTATTTTATTATACTATACCTGAACTGCAAGCCATATAAAGTCCATAATGCAATTTACGTTCAGTAGCAGTGCTTTTCTTTACGATACTACGGCGTATCGACTGTAATATCGTCATGAGCCACCTTAAATAAGAGGCTGGACGTGATTAAGCAGCACAACCTCCTTCCTCCCCACAGTGAGGCAGCGAACCTGCCTCAGCGTTGCGCTCATCCCGTCTGTAGCTATATAAACTAGCACAAGCAGAGAAGAGATCTCAAAGCTATAGGGGACAGCTCCGTGGTGCTGAAACAATCAACAACAGACAACACAGCGGCTGCAACACCACGCAAGCCGAAAAAATACACCTGCAGCCATGGAAGGGCACTCTAGGCAACTTTTTCTACTTTTTGTCTTGGTTCTGGAGGGGTCAACGCAAGATTTCGTACAGACCCAGTTTATTTGCACGTCTGTGCCCAAGGATATGGACCTGTGTGCGGCTACCATGCAGAACAGCGGTCCAGCGGAGGACTTGAAGACCACCGTAATGCAGTTGAGAGAGACCGTATTACAGCAAAAAGAGACCATTATGAACCAAAAGGAGACAATCAGGGAACTAACGTCGAAGCTGAGCAGGTGTGAGAGTCAGAGTCTACCCGAGGCCGGACCTGGGGGTCGGAGGATAGTACCAGGTGCCAAGAACACTATGGGGGACGTATCGAGGGGTCCACAAGACACTCTCGCTCAACTAGGGCAGACTTTACAGACTCTCAAACAGAGGTTGGAGAATCTCGAGGTAGGCAATCGGGTTTTGACCTCCCTGTTTTACTTAGCAATATGGAATGCCTTCCTTTGAAGCAATCAAGTAAAATACATTCACACTTGTCTGTCGGGTTAGTTGTAATACTCACTCTGTGATTACAATATTTCCATAGAGGGTTCCAGTCCAATCACAAATACTAAGGACCTATTTAAAGCTTTTCGAACCGGCAAGCACTAAAAAAAGCAGCTCCACACTCTAGATTAGGACAGACGCTTCATCTTCGGACCAATTTAGTCACTAAATGCTGAGGCAGTAAGTCCTCCGTAAACAAGCTAAGCGGGTTAACTCATGGCGAACCACACATGGCAGGTGATTTGTTTATTTAAATCAACACGATTTTATTTTAACACTACAATCCCTTCCATTTTATACAGCAATACAGTCGAAACAACGGTACCGCCCAGGCAAATAGTCTGAAAGACCTGCTTCAGAACAAGATCGATGATATGGAGAAGCAGGTGCTGTCCCGGGTCAACACCCTTGAGGAGACCAAGCCGGGTCAGAAGAATGACACAGACCAGCGAAATCGAGTGGAGTCAACACTGACCTCCATGCATCACAGGATAACCGACCTAGAGAAAGGTAAGTGAGCCTGGGGCAAAATACCTCAGTCCCGAATACATATTGTTGTTGTGGCAATTGCAGGTAGAAACGATTCAAATACTTTGCATGTAATTTGGCAAAATCTTTTTTTAATACTACACAACAAGGGCATCAGAATAATCCAGCCGCAATTAAATTGTCTTTTGTTTCCGAGGTTGACATATATCGAAGACCTGTTTCTAAAAAAGAAAACATAAACTGCTTCACTCTATCTAAAAGCCCAAATCCAACGAGGAACCACTTAAAACCCGCTCCTTGTGAATCTACAGCTTGTCCATACGGACAGTGCCGCAGCGCAGCGATCAGCACAGTGCGTTTAGCAAGAGGGATGGTGGAGCTGCATTGCTTTGCATATCTCAATCCATATTAACACAGTGATTCCAAGTTGGGATAATAATTCACGTTGCAGGGAGCGAGAGGCAATGATCGCTTTATTACCTATAGCCGTGAACTTGAGTCGTTTGCTTTTTAGGGGACACGGAGGGGGAGAATCTTAACATGAGGGTTTTAACGATGTACGCAGTGTTGGATATAGCGCGCGCAGTACTGGAGATGGACAGGCGCGTGTAGTAACATCGATCAAGGTGTAGTTCTGCTCATTACTGACAGCAAAGGAGGAAAGGGGTTGGAGGCGGCGAAAGGAGTGAGTGCACGCGCGTGTGTGTGTGTGTGGGGGGGGGGGGGGAACAATTCCCTGCCTGTCGTACTCACGTGGTTACATCATACCGCAGTGATATAAATCTCTCAACATTTTTTTTTGAAAACCTGTACTTTGTGATCGAACGTCCCTGCTTGTTTAAGAGCTAAAGCACTCGGCCTAGGCATATGAATTAACGATCAAATTCATAAAAAACACTATCGCGTAACTTACAACAAGCGTTTTAGCGTACTTATATAAACCACTGAAACATAAACAAACATGTTCCATCCGCAGGTGGGAAAGAAAACAGACCACTGGACAAATTCCAGCTGACCTTCCCGTTAAGAACCAACTACATGTACGCAAAAGCCAAGAGAACCCTGCCGGAGATGTACGCCTTCACCGTGTGTCTGTGGATTAAATCAAACGCGTCGCCTGGGGTGGGCACACCTTTCTCATACGCTGTCCCAGGACAGGCCAACGAGCTGGTACTGATTGAATGGGGAAATAACCCTATGGAGATACTAATCAATGATAAGGTAAGATCTCTGATAACCAAACGTTTACATACTGAGGTATAGACGAATGGACTATGCTAGTGTGTTGTACTAGCAAATCACGCTTCCATTATGCACAATCTGGGAAAGTAATGGATGCGTAACAAGAATCATCATAATGAGAAAAAAAACATTTAAGCCATTAACTAGCTTCAGCAATCAATCTTTCCAAATGCCAATCATATTATATCTCCTAATGTGCTTATTAATTACTACAGGTAGCCAAGTTGCCGTTCATCATCAACGACGGGAAATGGCATCACATCTGCATCACCTGGACAACACGCGATGGCGTATGGGAGGCGTTCCAGGACGGAGTGTTGCGAGGCAGCGGAGAGAATCTAGCGCCATACCACCCCATTAAGCCCCAAGGGGTCCTCGTATTGGGACAAGAGCAGGTAAAGGGTTTCACATAATAATTACCTTTTTAAATAGTAAGCTAATGATTATAAAT
>JACXGJ010006102.1:14224-35840 GCA_016801105.1 Esox niger
CCCCCCCCCCCCCCACACACACACACACACACACATACACACTCTTAGGACACTGCCGAATCCACTTTAGATTCCAGACTGGGAGATCAACGGCAATTATACATTAGCTTATAGAAGAAATATCTGAAGAAATGGCTCATGACAGGCCCTGCGTAAAAGGTAAAATTATTGCTTTGCTTGCAGGAAACCTTCACTTCGGGGTAGTTGTCATTTAAAAAAGTTTTTAAAGAAATCAGTACATTACCAGAGAATAGGCCAGATGTGTCCCAACAATTGTATATCTTCCTAATACAGTACAGAACGAACAGCCTTTTACCCGAATGGCCAAAGGTACTAAGGCTGAGTGCGTACTCAGAATTCGCGCCACTAACCTTGAACCTGTCATCTTTTGCTCCACAGGACACACTTGGGGGAGGTTTCGACGCCACACAAGCATATGTGGGTGAACTTGCAAATCTCAACATGTGGGATAGGAAGCTTTCCATCGGAGATATTTATAACCTGGCAACCTGCAATAGTAAAGCGCAAGCTGGCAACGTCTTCTCTTGGTCGGAGTCCAACATAGAAATATTCGGTGGAGCTACCAAGTGGACATTCGAGCCGTGTCGTTCACTCAACTGAATACTGAACAGCATTTCGCCATGAAACCAATGCCAATTCGAGATAACCTATCTGTATTTCTTCTGAGCTTCAGTCGTTCTTGTCTTCATTTTGACGTTCATTACAAACAATTTGGTATTTATTTATTGGTAAGCTTAAATCTGGGATTTCTATTAGATATTTATGTGCGAAACAACGTTTTTTGGTCTTGAAAAAATATAATTCGTCTTGGAAACCTCAGTTGGACAGTGTTGGTATCAGTTTGTCGTTTTTCGATTGGAGTTTTGTCGCAAGCGCACTTGAGCTTTTTTGATTAGCTTATTTTGTATCGGACCGGCAGCTGGGCAATCTACGCCTTATGTTGGACCATTCACAGAACAGTGCGGAATCTAGGGAGCAATCCTCTGGCTCCCCTCAGATCGGAACTCAAGCTGTCCGTCCATGTCTTGTCACTATTTGACGCCGTGGAATAATGGTGGACATTCGATTCAGCATCCTCCCAATCCCCCACCCGCAGCCACTCCTCCGGAACTTGCACTGTGAATGACGAGAGAGCCATGAAGAGAGAGGACGCCGACGGTACGTTGAAGGACACTGCACAGTCGGGACTTTAAAATCATTTGTAATTGTCGTTCGCTTCAAAGTGTTTCCCGTAAACGAATGTCATTAATTGCCAACATGCTACGAAGCCTGGGTGCCTTGGGCTGGTGCAAATATTCAGTATACGTGTTAAGTTGCGGATTCAATGTGTCGTTTGTTTTTTAATTCATTTTTGGGGAGGGAGGGAGAGTTTATTGTTATTCTTCTGATAAATGTAATTTACTTGAGGTTTGTTGACGGACACGAAGACGTGTTTGGGCAGGTGTTTGTAGTTTCTGTATTCGGAATGTTACATTTTCTGTATAGTAACAGCATGAGTGACTGACAGAATGCTGCCACAGCGTCTTCAACATCTGCTTTACTATCCTTTCTGGGGACCAGGTGGTTTTCTACTGTATTGTTATATGCTCCAAGCATGGCAACACTGAAATATATTAAAAAGATCTAATTTTTGTAATAAAATTGTGATACATAAGAGTTAAATGCGTATTCCTGGCTGGAATTGATGGTATGCAGCAAAAGCTGTAGGTGAGAGATGGTGTGTGTGTGTGTGTGTGTGTGTGTGTGTGTGTGTGTGTGTGTGTGTGTGTGTGCGTAAGAGACGGAAAGAGCAAAACAGAGTTATTGCTGGCTAAATGATATTTCATTTCATCATATGGTGTAGGAGAAAGACATTGGTGCAGGATAAGTGAAATACCTTAACTGGGACACAAAGTCATCGAGGTGCTGGCAAGAACTAAAAGCTTTCTTTTGGGTCTCTGCATGCCTGTCTCCGTGCCTGCGTGCGTGAGCCGGCGCGTGTGCTTGTGTGTGCGTGGTGCATGGTCTGCAGTGAGGCTGTCAAAAGAAAACGCATTGTCATTTCAACCCCTTCCAGCAGCCTGGGTGCAATGCAATCCAAGCCAAATTCACAAAAAGCACCAGCTGTGCGGTAGACCATCTAGTTCTGTATCATGTTACGGAGTTGTGCCACCCTCTCCCGTCACGTGCATTGTGTAGCATTTACACTGGACTCGAGCCCACAGACGGTCCTGCACTTTGACAGCTACAGCAATCGAGCTGACTCAGTTATTATCATTGGTTATCGCCCACACATCAGATGGCGTAACATCTCAGAAAATCAGCCACATTTAACGCGGCGTCTTTTGGAGAAATGTGGTTCTTATTAACACTGTGAGCCGGCCAGCACCATTATGCTTGGCCTGGGGAGCGGTTATGTTCACACATCATGAAAATAGTTAGCTGGTTATCCTGAGGGAAAACAGGAAGGCAGAGTGGGTCTGTTGGAAGACCATTAACACAGACTTCCCAGGGGCCTGCTTTACATTGTCCATTTCGTGAGCAGAGGGTGTACTGACGTTAGCTCACAGGCAGCCTGGGGGCGAGATGGGATATGAAGTCCCTGACAGTAATATATATAAATACTGACTGGCTCCCATGAGAAATACCTTCATTAGTTCAAAGAGAACACGAAGACAGCGCCCAGTGACCCAGAGACTCATCCTCCCAAGATGCACTGCCTCTTCACAAGGTCAAGAGGCTATTAATAAACTAACCTGGTGGGGCCGCTCCCTTAGAGAACAGCATCCCTGCTTCTTTTACTCGCATTCTTTCACCCTTCCACAGAAAACACATTGGAATCGACTGGGTACATATGAGGCTTACTTCTGAAGTGTCTAAAAGGTACATTGAGTTGGTAAACCATGCTGAATTAGGCACAATGGCTACTCAACCTGGTCTCAGGAGTGAGTGTAACATAGTATACGTGAATCAGTGGAACCTGGATAAGCATCACACTGCATTATGTTCAGCATGGATAACACTGCGCCACTAAAAGGTTTAATACATAACAATTTATGTCATGTCACTAATTGTCCTAAAACATGTCATAGCTTTTACGAAGAGTACGATATGTTACAGATTACAGTTAGGGTCGAGGTTAGAACACAATGTAAAACAAAGATTCCTCTCCATGAATTTGAAGTTGCAACCATTGTAGACAGAATTGTCAGTGTCTCTGTCCAACCAACATCCCATTTACAACATCCTAATGCTATACTATTCAACTGGAAATGCTGTCACCACTGACCCTAGTGGCCTTTTGAACATAGTGTCCCAGATTTATGGAAGTTATCCTACATCTCTGAGACTGGCCTGTAACTGTCATGAAAGCACAGACAAAGGAAGTGGATCCAAGTTCAGAGCGTTATGATGTTTAATAAAACGCAATCCTAAATCCAAAGACCAGAAACAGAGCGGATGCAAACGGTCGATACATGGGAAGGTC
Organism: Esox niger; assembly: GCA_016801105.1. Lineage (NCBI taxonomy): Eukaryota > Metazoa > Chordata > Actinopteri > Esociformes > Esocidae > Esox > Esox niger. The sequence continues at coordinate 17,712 of JACXGJ010006102.1, forward strand.
AGAATCGGCGGGTGAAAAAGCACAAAAGGACTCTGGCAGATAGGAGGTCAAAACACTAATTGGAAAGCAAAGGTCTGGTGAAATGGTCAATTGAAATGACAAGAAAAAGGCTGAGTAGAGATGCACATACAAAAAATACCTTAGAAAGAAACAGAATGCTGACTGGAATTAACAACAAACAGGTGTGGAGGAAAAAATGCTAAAACCAATGGAGATATTAACAGACATGGCAAATTGAGGACCATGTATAGATATACAATACTAGAGGTGCAACTGTAAATAAATACATTTAAACTACTATACAAAACAACAGGGAGAAACCGATCAAGGAAAAACAAGAAACCTTACATTAATATTGAGTGCAATCTAATATAAGCTGGTTAAACAAACAGTAATACTAAAATGTTGACATGGTACTATTGGCCACTCTCTTTCAAACACTGTAAATACTCACTTTTCACTCCACATATAAATGTATTTTAGGCCCAGGACATGTTACACACTCAACTCACAAGCCAACAAATCAAGCATGTGATTAGCTGAAGCAGCTGTGCTACTACTGAACCCGATGAAATAAGTGGAACTGGCTGAGTGGCCTAAGAACAGACATGACAATAAATTAAACAGGACATTGAAAAGGGACAAGCCTCCACTATATCGTCCACGCAAAAGCAGGACCCAAGGGCCTGAGAGGAGGGAGGGTGAGCCACGCAACAGCAGGACCCAAGGGCCTGAGAGGAGGGAGGGTGAGCCACTAAACAGCAGGACCCAAGGGCCTGAGAGGAGGGAGGGTGAGCCACTAAACAGCAGGACCCAAGGGCCCGAGAGGAGGGAGGGTGAGCCACTAAACAGCAGGACCCAAGGGCCTGAGAGGAGGGAGGGTGAGCCACTAAACAGCAGGACCCAAGGGCCCGAGAGGAGGGAGGGTGAGCCACTACAACGGCCTCAGCTTATAGCCGGCCACTTAGTCGACATCGCAACAAGCCACCGGTCGACAGCTGACGGGCCGTGCCATTCAAATCACCGGGACTACAGCTGCTTACTACGCTCGCTAATTCCCTGCTAGTGTAATGCTGCTAAGCTGTAGGCCGGCGTAGTACGTTACCAAAGTACGACTGAGGATTTGTGAAATGGTCATAGGAAATCTCCTCAGGCCAACAGGTGTCATTGACTGGAACCGGCAGACGTTTCCTTAAGAGATTGACATGACTGATCTGAAAAGCCGATAGGTTAATTTGGACAAAATACATTCGCGAAACGCCCCATATGTAACCGGATGACATGACCTGACCGAGACCAGATTGCATAAGGGTGTTCGGTCATTTCAGAAAGCGATGCACGTCGAACATTTACGAATTATTACCGATCCATAAGTCAATCCCCTCAACCGTAAAGGTAAGCTGTGATGTGACTTGATGCTCATAGTATTTTATACTGACATGACATTAAAACAGAGACCTCACTGTAGCATTTAAATGTCCTAGTAATGTTACATATTCTGAGTTGCATTATGGAACATTTTGCTGGGCAAGCACAATTTCCCAGGGCCCCGCTGTGTCCTATATATATATATATATATATATATATATATATATATATATATATACACAGACTACCGCTTTAAAAGTCTGATGTTACATAAAAATGTCTTTGTTTTTTAAAGAAAAGCCATTTTTTTCTATAAAAAAACATCAGATTGATCAGACACACAGTGTAGACAATGTTAATATTGTAAATGGCATCTGTAGCTGGATTTTTTATGGAATGTATAGGTGTACAGAGGCCCATTATCAGCAACCATCACTCCTGTGTTCCAATGGCACATTGTGTTTGCTAACCAAAGTGCATCATTTTGAAAGGCTAATGGATTATTAGAAAACCCTTTGGGGATAATGTTAGCACCACTGAAAACTGATGTGCTGATTATAGAGGCAATAAAACTCGCCTTCTTTAGGCTAGCTCAGTATCGTCAGCATCAGCGTTTGTGGGTTCGATTACAGGCTCAAAATGTCCAGACACAAAAAACTTTCTTCTTAAACTTGTCAGTCTATTCTTGTTCTGAGAAATAAAGGCAATTCCATGTGAGAAATTGCAAAGAAACTGAAGATCTTGTGCAACGATGTGTACTACTCCCTTCACAGGACAGTGCAAACTGGCTCTAACCAGAACAGAAAGAGCAGTGGTAGGCCCTGGTGCACAACCGCAAAAATACATCAGTGTCTAGTTTGAGTTACAGATGCCTCACAGGTCCTCAACTGGCAGCTTCATTAAATAGTACCTGCTAAACCCCAGTGAAGAGGCGACTTCTGGCGTCATGACAAGTGAAACCCCAAATTTTTGAACGGTAGTGCACACTGGTTACCTCTCAGACTAGAGACTACTACGAGTACTTCACAGTGGAAGCTATACAACCTTCTTGTAGAACAATGTTCAGAAATGAGAGTTCAACCAGCGGATGGGTCTCAGTTAACCAGAGAGAAAAAACTACCTAGTTATGAAAGAAACATCCCGGAAAATACTGGTACACGCAAACATTTTCTATGGCTGTTGAGCAGCACTGACCTTGGAATAACCTGGAATGTTGTTTTCTTCTCTTCACAAAGGAGGGCTACTTGCCTACAATAGGCAAGGACAGACATGTTTGTTAATAGAAAATTTCCCCCAAGGACGATGACACACTATGTATGAATGGGCTACATATTCCTCTCATAAAGATAGTACTTTTCATCAGTAATGGAACACATAACATAGCACTAATGTTAACGCATGCTGAGTCCTAAACGGTCCACGGTGGCGCCCCTGTGGGAAGCAGAGTTCTCCAGTGCAGAGGAAGAGTCCCACCACCTGTTGACAAGGGCATCTTGTATAACATTGTTCTCGAAACCTAAGGTAGTGTTCACGAAACATAAAATCAAATGAGGGACCCCAGCCACACTTCCCTAAATATAATGTTTTCTCTAGACCCACATTAAATACACTTCACCAGGCCTGCTGCATCTGCTTCATAGTGTGCTATCCCAGCCAGTGCAACATGCAGGCAACACCGCCCCCTTATATCATAACTAAATAGGATCGTTGTACCGACAGCTGAAGCCTGAAAACTCAAGAATCCAGCAGAGGCTAGTCATTTCATGAGGTGAGAGAAGCCCTCTCCCTCCTCCCTTTTCCTTCTCTGTTCTCTCTCTCCTTGTTCTGGTCCTCCCCCGTGGAGAGGCAGTCCCAGAAAGCAGCTGGAGCGGAGCTCATGGCATTTAACAAGCAGCGGAGCCTTCCTGGTTGCATGCAGGCTGTGATAATGAGCCCGCTCACATGGAAGACCAGAATCCATGTGGATCCACCTTCACCATACAGGCAAAGTATAGCAGAGCAGAGAGAAGTTACGGAGGAAGATTGAGAGATGGAGGCCCAGAAAGAGACTAAGAGAGAAAATGTAAGAGAGAAAGAAAATGAATGAAGACGAGAGGAAGGTTCCGGAGCTTTCTGTTCCAACTCGAAAGGTGGACTTAAAGAAACACAACTGGCCTTGAATGTGTGCTCATTCTTTGTCAACTGCCTTGTTGTATGATTAAACATCCTTTCTTAAGAGGCACAATCCCACTGAGCAAAATCATTTGCAATACTTCTCGTCTTTTCAACATCTTGTGCTAATAGGGACATAGGCTGATGTTGGTTGCGCCGAGTGAACCTGAATAACTAGAGTTGTGCTCTAGACACGTTTGACCCAATTGAATGTTGTCATTCCCCAACAGCAATACCAGACGGAAATATTAGGTGTAAGAGTTGTTCAGTAAAGCCTGCAAGTCCACATGTAGAGATGGCCTAAGCCAGATGCTCTTAGTGTCACCCTTGTCCAGTCTAGGGCTTTGACCAGTTGTTAAAAGCAGACCCTGGGGAGCAAAGCAGGTCCATCAGATAGCCATGAGGTTATAATATGGCAGAGCTATAGTCCCATGTGACCTCAGACGGAGGTGGTTTCCGTGGAGCCACCTCAATCTGCGCTGAATCATTGATGAGAGCTATGAAGCATTAGCACCCCGGCAATCTCAGGGCAGTCAGCAGTGACGCGGTGGAAAATGCCCAAGTGAGGCACATCAACAGGAAGCCGAACGGGAGATGGGAAGAAAGGGCGGGGCTTGGGCTCGGGGACAGTGAAGAAAATGCGTTAGGATCTCAGCGGTTGACTGATTTAAAAGGGGGAGTTTTGAGAAACAGCTCTCTAAGAGAACTTTGCTTAAAGCAGCTGTGGGTAGTGAAAAAAGTAATTTAACTTAGAAATTAATTTACTAAAGTAAAAGAAGCCCTCTTGGAAACGTCTCATGAGAAAGAATGTATGTGGCCAGAAAAGGACTTAACTGCCATTGATATTGCCACTGATTTGACATTCCTAAAATCAAGGCATGTCAAATTGTTCTTTTAACAAAATATGTAATGAAAACACTGCCAAAATTGGGAAACTGTGAAGAGAAAGGAAGGGAAACTAATGTACACAAAAAAAACTATGGTTATATTTAACCCCATTGCCTAGAATAAGATTTGTTCCAGTGATGAAATCACATGTATTAGGCAAATCAAGATTTGTCATGAAGATGATACCAAATAAATCTGCCCCAAAACAACAGGCAAGATATTGTTGTATTATCTAAAATCAAAGCACGGGGAGAAAGAGGAAAATGCATTAGGATCCCTGCTTTGGAGTCGTTTGAATGGCAGAGTTTTTGGGCAGAGCTCTCTTAAGGGAATTGTGCTCCAAGACCGAATGAAAATATGGAGATCAGATTCAGAAATTGGAACAGGATTTGAGAGTCAGTTGGCACCACAGCGGTTAACAAGAGGAATGGTTTATTCTGACATTCTGCAATATTGAGAGCACGCACAGGACTGCTCTAGCTACACACTGTTCACAGAGACACTGCAACAGATTCCTTCCCCACCTCTCTCTCTGTCTTTCTTTTGGCCTCTCCTTCTCTCTCTCCCAGGGGAATCAGTTACCCATCATATCTCACAGAAACAGGTCATCCACCAGAGGAGGCCAGTGATTTCCATAATAGGAAAAAAAGCTGACATTGAACTGCTGCTGCATTGACTGAACAGGCTGAAAGGAGAAGATGTCGCAGCCGCTTGGTGGACATTATTAGGTTTAAGACCAAGAGAAAAGCACCTGTTAATTAATAGTCATAGTTAATGTATATACGTCTTAAGAGTCAAGGTAAGTTAATGTATACACGTGTTAGAGTATGGCACCTCAGCCTGGGGGAACCTCGGTTAATGTGTATCATGTCTGAGAGATTTCTATGGCAGTTTGGTTTGTTTCACACTTAATCTGAGTGGAAGGAGCGAGAGTGGTTTTTGTGCACCAAACAACACACATCACTTCCTGCTTTGGCCCAGTCCCTCCCCCTCACTTCAGAGGGTTTTCTAAACATCCTCCGGGGTACTGCTAGCTAGCTTTATACATGTACATTACACAACACCAAGACTTACATGGTAATATTGAACCATTCATTCAAATATGGATTGAAGAATGAATTTACTAATCACATTTGAACAGTTTCATCAGGACAAAGACGGCAAAAATATATGTTAATTGTATCAATTTGTGGCTTGATTCAGTGTGTGTATGTGAGCTAAAATAAATAAAAGTCTTACAGTCCATGCATTATATATGGGACAACTTACAGTATAGGATAATAATGTGTAGAAAACTTAAAGGCTAGTTAATGCACAGAAAATGCTGAAGTTAGTTAATGTATAGAACAAAATGTAGGCTTGTTTGCGCAAAGAAAACCTAGAAGTAATTTAATATCCAGACCTCTTAGAGGCAGGTCTTAAATTCTGGTAAATGCATAAAAGGTGGAGACTAGTTAATGTATAGAAATCTCAACGGCTGGATAATGTGTAGGGAAAATCTCAGCTTTGCGGGCGACTTCAGAGTAGGCCCAAGGTCTGTCACAAACAACGACCACCGAGAGCTGGACACGGAGAATGGTGTAAGGTCACTCAGCCTGGAGCTATCACATTCAAGGTCACTTGTAGCTGAAGTGCATGAGAACACACCTTGGCTGTAGCACACAAAGAGAATAAGTGAACATGTTGTCATTTTTAACTTTCTTTCACAGCTCCACCTTGAGTGATTACAGCTCTAACAGCAGACCTTGTCAGTTTGTAACCAGAGGAAAGACAGGGAGGAGAGTGGGAGAAAGCGAAAGGGTATTGTGAAAGCGAAAAAAGCTCAAAGCTAACGTACAACAGAGCCAAAGCGAATGTTGTGGGATGAAGGGCTGATGATTGTGGGATAAAACAGACGCCGCCAGGCCGGCGAGCACATACATATTCCATCTCAATCTCACTGCCAGGCAAGGGAATGCCGATGATTCCTTCTTTCTCTCGCTCTGTCTCCCCCCTCTCTGTGCATGAGCGCCGCAACAGCAGTAGCACATGAATAATTGAACGCTGGATGCGATCGAATCGGGGATTGACAATTTTCCTGTTGCCAATAGCTTGCTGGCCACTTCAGCTTTTTCCACTCGCGACAACCCGTCAACCCCGCATTCCCTTTATTCAACAGTGTGCCGTGAAGACTAGAAAATATTCCCCCGAGGGGGAAAACATTTAATGACAACACACCCACACACAGGAAAAACAAACGCTTATGCCGGAGCGGCCAGTTCTACCCCTGATTGCCTCTTTAATCTCTACAGAACATTAGCTACAATCTGATTACAGTAGTAGTGTAATGCAATCATCTGTGCGGACTGTTTAACAGTGGGGAATATTTAGCTACAGGTATCAGAAGATATATAGCCGCTTGTGACAAACACACACTGGTGAACGTTTAATAATGCACAAACAAGCATGCGCACACACACCGGTTCTGCATTAGTGTGCTCCCTGTGATCTCTGGATCCAGTAATACACTGCACTGTTAGTACTTCAGGCCTTTCTGGACCAATCGATCGTTCTCATTGCGAAGGCATATTTAGTTTGCGAGCCAGGGTGAAACATGTAGGTGACAGAAAACGAACTTGAGCGAGTAATAAGGAGCACTTCGGAGGGTGTTGTTACTGAGGCTGTCCGCCTAGATGGCAAGAAGGGGTGTGAATGCATTTGTGTGTGTGTGTGTGTGTGTGTGTGTGTGGGAGACAGATACATAGGGCTTCTTTACATTACGCCACACTTTCTGAAGTGCGTTGAAGAGAATCAAGACGCTAGATAATTTTGTTTTGTTAACTTGCAGAGGTCGATAGCTTGAGAACCCACCTTCCAAAGTAGTGTGCCCTATTTTCGATACAGCCCCCCCCCCCCCGGAGTTTTCCAAGTGTGAAGAAAATTCTGTCGGAACTGCGTCAAGTTTTTCCACAGTCGATATACACAATTCTGCAGGGTACACCTTGAACATACCAGTGTAAATTAAAACGCTATGGAAATGATTATGCAAACGTATGCATTTTATTATCTCACTTGTAATGTAAACAAGCCTAGAGAGAGAAAAAGAGAGATAGAATTCATATAAATAGAATGTGTATAAATAGAATGGTTCAAAATAAACCCTGCTGTGAAACAGCTGGTAGCTAAGCTATATACCCACAGGGGGGTGTTGGTCTGCGAGGCCAGCCGTGAGCACACAGATATTAAAACAAATTGGTCCCCACAAGGTATTTGATCTGGTTTTCACCAGCAAACAGTATTTTTCCAGTTCAGGGGACAGGATAAGGTTAAAACCCACAATGATGGTTTATGCTAGAATTGGGTTTACTTTTAGGTTCAGGCTTTACTGGTAAGGTTTAGGGTTAAGGCTACATTGGATTAGGTAATTAAGGTATCTTTAGGGTTCAGATTGTGGCCGAGGGTGAACCAGCTGTCTAAAACACTGCTGCAGCGTGGGTTAAATTCTGACATACTGCTCTTTCAAGAAGAAATCTTTCTTTAACCATTTTTCTGCCCAAGAAAGCATTAAATGCCTAAAAATATGTTTAGAAAAGTTGGGTTGAGAACTAGGGTAAAGGAACATGGACTTCAGATATTATGGTCCCAGTGATAGAAAAACAAATATGTATGTGTGTCTACATATGATCTGTGTTTTCGTATGTAAATGCACTCTATCACTAGGACCCTAATTGGCCTATATCTGCCATTCAGCCATCATGCCGAGGCTTCCTGCAGGAGACACGTTTGTGCCCCATGTTGCGCCACACGACTCCCTAGCCACTTCCAGCCCCACCAGCTGGGCATCACACCAACGGCTGGCCGCCGTAATTAGGTCAGCCGGAGGCTGCATGAGGCTTCACACACACACACACGCACACACACACGCACACGCACACGCACGTTTGTACAGCTAACCTCATAGGGAGCAGAAAATAGAAATTGCATTCTCTCTTGCCCTAAACTTAACCCTAACCTTAACCCTTACTCTAAACCTAACCCTAATCTAACCCTAACCCTAACCTCAATATAGTAACATTTATGCCAAAACTTTACCTAGGTGTAATGCCTAACCTTAACCAACAATGCCAGTACCTTAAAGAAACCCCAATTCTAACTAAAAAATTATTGTAAGTTTGACCCAAAACCCTGAGCCAGAAATATACTTTTGCCTCATGGGGACTGGCAAAAGATCCCCATGAGTCCGATTTCTTCTGGTAACTATTCTCAAGGTCCCCATGAGTATAGTTAGACCTTAAAAACACACGAGCACAAGCAAGCAAGAGCGCGGTCACATGTGTACCCCATGAAAAGTCATTCCTAGGTGAAATATCACCTGTTTGTAGCATGAGTAGGAATACTGACAGAGTGTGTCCGTTTGTGTGTGAGCCAGCCAACGGGGTTCTTCGCCAGGCGAATATTAATTCAAATTTGGGCTGCTGCAGACAGACAGACGGTACAAAAGGGCTTTTTAGGTAAATGGGTCTGTAATCGAAGAGCAGCATGTGTAACCACCTTAAATGGACATATGCTATTTTAACAGTCACAGAAATCGGGCAAACCGGGCCATTAAGGAAATAACTGCATAACTCACCTCAAAAATCCTTTCCAGATTAGCAGTGATATGGTCTTTGCCTAAAACAGGCTGGCCACATGCTAGCATGCTAGATCCGCGAAGAAAATGAACAGAGACAGACAAAAGTATTAGCTACTGGTACCATATGCCAACAGCAGTACATAGCTAGTTCTGGCTGGGGAGACGTTCCATTAGACTAGTGCAGCATTTCTTAATGTTTCTACCAGCATTGCCTTAATTCTGTGGGACCTGCTTGGCCAAATATAGTCAAATTATTATAAACATTATTTTTTTTACAATCTCCGGTATGTACAATCCTATCACAGTAAATTATTTGAACATACTGTTGCGTAGGATGAGGCAATTTCATTGTATATTTTAGGCCAGATTTGTGTTAGTGGAAAAATTATGTAATAAAAAAATAGTATTTGGCCTTAAGGCTACTCCTATAATAATTATCAAATCAAATGTATTTTGTAATGGCCATTTTACAGGAGTTTTCACAAAGAGTTTACATTCCAGACAAAATGTGAGGGATATGTCATGGAGCAGCAGGCATGCCTCCATGAACACGGGGTGGTCCGTGGACCGGGGTTTGAGAAATGCTAGACAAGTTATGAGAATTTCAGTGCTTCTATTGTGGGAATGCTTCCCTTAAAGTAAAAGCTGCAAAACCATACGTGACACGTCAAACTGTAGCCTCCTTGCTCAATAATCTCTGTTTTAATTCTCGACATGCAAACTGGAACGTTTCTTTTGTTTGATTTCTGGTGAAGTGGGTAAAAAGTCACGTTGACACCAACTCTCCATTTATCTGCCCTCTGTCACTTAACTTCTCCCCCGAGGCCATCCGGAGTCATCCGCTCCTCTTACAGTGAACTAGGAAGAGGACTTGACCTTCATAGACTTGATCAAATACTACTGCAGAGTACTTCTCAAGGGCTATTCTTAGATAGCGGGTCTCAATGCACAGAGGAGTCTACCATTCTGTGTGGTTTAAAGCAAAGGAGAGAGGAGTGTGTGTGTGTTTTAGTTTGTGTACAGTTCATATTGCATGTTTATGAGAGAGAGACAGACACACATTATACATATGCACTGTATTATAAACCGGGTGGTTCAAACACTGAATGCGGATTAACACAAAGCTGTAGTACATGAACCACAGGTCTGACTAAACGGTTATCATTACAGTTCTCACTGCGTTGACAACCGGTTTGTAATAGCAGTAAAGCAACTCTGGGTATTGTGGTATGTGACTTGTAAACCACATCTATGTATGTGCTGTATCCAGACACTCTGAGGTAAATCACACAGAAAAACAGTCCTTCCTGTTGTGGTTTTATACCACCTCCCTTTCGTGTCTTACTGCTTAGTTAGACGTGCTTTTGCTGACAACACCTGTACTCTATTTGTAGTTGTAACCCCACAGGAGCAAAAAGATCCCAGCAGCGGATCAAAATGAAATGTGAAGACATCATACAAACAAGTAAATTATTTGTTGGGAAAGATCACAAAGCAATACACAAATGCTTTGTCAATGGGATTTTCTGGGAAGGACTGCAGGTCATCTTGATGGAAAATATTCTGATGGCGGACAAACTCAGTTTTGAATCCACTTGAATAGGATAAGATTAACCTAGCAGGTAGATGATTTGTTTCAGTGCATTTGTTGCTATGGTTTCTACTCATGCTATACTTCAAGTTCACTCTTTTAAGCTTGTTGCTCACTTTTTTGTTCGACTAACTTAGCTTTTTTGGAATACCACTCAGGAGGAGAGCACTCAGGGTTTGATAGGAGTGTTTGTGAGTACACTTGTGGCTTCCTCTTGCATAAGTCATTAAAAACCTATGACAATTCCTACGCATTCCATAAACAGTACATAGACAGTACACAGCAGTCCAAGATGGTAAACAAACACATCAGGGGGAAGGATGACTCAGTCAGCAAATCTGATTGGGCGAGGAGAGAAATGCAAGAAAAAAGAATTCAAAACCCAGAGGTTGAACGATCATTGAGCAAGATTCCAACAAAGAAAACACAGAATTTAGCAGAAAAAGGTTAAAAAACAGTCAACATCTAAGAAATACATTCAAAAAGTCATCTTTCGGTTGTGTGTGAAGTCTTTGTATTCATTTATTGAACCTTCTCAAAAAGTTCAACAGATTCAACACTTTGTACAGGACTTATTTCTGTAGGTCAAACATCTTTGAATCATACAATAGTCAGGCTACCATTTTAACATTCCAAATACCAAAAGCTCATTATTGGTGGACCACAGACAGGCTGGCTAATTGTGGGTGGTGGAAACCTTTGCATAGCCTTCAGGAACTAAAAGTTGTCTAGCTATGAGTGGCCAACCTTTGTCAACCTCTTCCTCAGTACACAAATCACATAAAAATCTATCTTCAACTTGAGGTTGAACAGAGATACGGAGTCAGTGGGATATTTTCAGTTGGGCCTTGATGTCTTGCTTTGTCCCTCGTTTCCAAGCAACTGCATGTTTGACGCTTTAAAGTCAAACATTCATCTCTCCAGTTTGCATGACCACGTAACAATGTATATGACATTTAAGCCTTTAGTAGGTCAGGTCATTGTAAACATAGCAACTTGCAATGCTTACATTAGGAATCTGACACACGCGAAAAGACTGTGAGGCTCCAGAAACGTTGGCATAATAGAAGCAGCACAGTATGTCAAACCCAGGTTACGACCAAGCATCCCCCACAAACAGCTACAAAGACAGGTGATTCCCCAGCCAACAACCACTGACAAATAAGTAAATTACCAAGGGGATTCAGCAAAGTGCTGCCCGCTCCAAACGAACGCTCTCACACAGGCTGTCCCCACAAACACATCAAATAGACTGTTAACTTCTAAGGAGTGGAAACATGAGAAGACTGTGAAGTCAGGGTAGACTTCCTGTTTCCTCTCTAACCAGCTCTTACTGTTCAGTCTGTCTTTTTATCTGTCTCTCTGACTACATGTGTGTCTCTGTCTCTGGGACTGTCTGTATTTCTGTTCTTTGCCTCTATTATTGTTCTCTCTATTTAATTTAGTTTTAGTTTTGTTCATCTTTGTCACTGCCTGTCTTCATCTCTGTTAAACTTTGTTTATTTTTATCTGTCTACATTTGTCTCTGTCTATCTGTAGCTCAGTTTATCTTTGTCTCACTCAATCTCTTTTCCTGTCATTGTCTCTCTGTATCTCTATCCAGGTAACAACTGTGCGGGGGGGGGGGTGACACTGTCTGAGACCCTTTCTCCTCTAGAGACCCCAGTTTAAAATTGAATCTGTTCTGAGAATGCCTTGTTGCACCTCCCTAAGCGGCTGCAAACGCCTGAAACACGGTTTGAAAGTTAAATAAACCCAGGAAATACTCAAATCAAAGATGAAAGATGCCTGTTTAAAAAATAAATTCCGGTGCTACAAGTAAATCCTTTTAGTGAAGCCGATGAGGTTTTGATGAGAGAAAGGGATGAGGACGGAAACTAAGCTAGAGTCTGTAATCCCAACCTGTGCCTGTGCGTGTGTGAAAGAGAAAGATCAATGGGTGTGTGTAGGTCTGTGTATGCTGCATTGCCAGTGAGAGGAGGTAAGTCATTACTTCAAGGTGAGATGTAGAGTTTACATAACCACTGATGATTGGGGCCAAACTGCCTTAACTGTACACAAATGTTACTTACCCCTTCTGTGGGATATTCCCCCTAGGATGGGGTAGGGGAGTGAGGAAGAGACCGAGGACATGGAGATGTGGCTCTGTAGTTGTAAAACACACTGACACGTCCAGACATGTACACGTGCGAGAGGCAAAAATACACACTTACAAACGCTTATTAACACAATAAAATATTATTGAAAATAACTGCCTTCAAATTTGATTACAACCGTATTCAGTCAGATAAAATATCCAATTCCCTTCTTTATTCTTACCAAAAATAATTTGTTCTGCAAATAACCACACCAATGACTGTGTAGACGACTGTGACATTAAGACCAGTTGTACAATACACAAAATCAGTCGTTTACAGGGGAGGTGCTTTCATCTCCCAAGCAAATGAACCACCACTTCCATCAGTTTTATGAATCCCAATATACATCTAAAGCAGACACTAAGCCTTTAAACATGTCTAACCTATAGAATAAGTGAACTCGTCAAGAAATATGAGAGACAGTGAATACCCAAGGTCTGGACGAATTTGTTTTTGTACACTAACTGCGTAAAATATTCCCCCGGGTCAATGATGAGCGTTCATACTACCCACTTCTGGATGGGGCTGTAATTCCCGTTTTACATACAGTAAGGAAAGCATGGATCCCAACCGGATTCCGTCATATAGACAAATTTCTATTGGATTATACTTCCTCGTTGTTTCCTTAGTGTTTCCCCTGTTGATGTTATTCCAAAATATTCCAGCTGAGCCAAGACCCATCTACACACAGAGCATCATGCACCCCGCCCACTACAAACCCCAAAACATTGACATTAACACACCTCCATGCCCATTGGCCTGTGGCCCACTCGGACTTGGCGGCCCACTGATGGAAGTGTGTGTGTCAGCCAGTATCGGGCCTGTCCCGAGATCCCTCCGTGTGTGCGGGTCGTGACCCCACACCGGATCAATACAGGCCCCCGTTGGCAGGCTCTAGTTCTGGCTGGGAACGCTGCAACATCAGCTCCCTTTTGCCCTTCTGTGGCGCTACCTGGCACCAGTGCGCCCACTACCCACACACAAACGCGTGTGCACGTAGGCAAGCAGGTAGGGAGAGATGCAGGCCCGTAGGAGTCAAGCATAATGACTTCTGAACACCGTGTAGGAGTGGAGCATAATGAATTCCAGCGGAACACTGTAGCAGTGAAGCGTAATGACTTCAGTACCTGAACCCTGGAGCCATGGAGATTGAGACGTGAACTGTCGACGGAGCCGACAGACGGGAAACAGTTCCTGAACTTGATGCACCTCCAACTCCGACCCAACCAACAGAAATACATAACGCAACAACATTTTCATTCAGGGGATAACTGTGATTTATTTACATGGTTAAAAAAAATCCCCGTATAAAAAAGGTGCCCCTGAAATATAATGAGTACAGTGAATATGTCTGACACAAACAAACCCAGTTTTCAGAAATGAACAGAAGGCATAAAAACACACATCCAATTAGAAATCCATCTTCCTTTCTCAAACAATAAGCACACAGAGGCAAACCTCAAGGCTCTTTGTGTATCTTCACGACGCACATCGTTGAGTCGTTTTGGATTTCAGGATTTGTCCACTTCTTACCTGAGGAGAGAGAATTGAGACTAGTATATGAGCTTTGCATTAGACACCACATTCTCCACTGGACAATAGCCTGTATATGAAGAAGGGGTTTCCACAGTTACATGCAAATATCGCTGTATCTCAGTATCTCACTGGACATTCAAAAGTATCAGGCGCCAGTCACGTACAGCAGTTAACACAACCATTAACAGTATCAAGCAGGAACTTGACTCACCTCGCGACGCAGTGACATAGTTACGCAATATGCACTGATATTGCCCCAGAAGACATTTCCTCTGTATTTTTATTAATCCGGTATTCCGTGCGAGAAGAGACATGGCTTCCTTCCATTCCAATTAGACCCGCTGAGAGTCAATGCGCTGACTGGGCTATAACAGTCGGAGGAAGTGGCTAACAAAGCTATGTAATGGGAGACACGGAGACGAAGCACCCCAGAAGACCTGACCCCAGGTCAGCGGTAGACCAACGGGGAGGAGACCCTGCCGACTCTCCTGAGGGGAGAGGCTGTGCTTGGATCAGTGGAAAAAGTGGTACTCGAGGACTAAAAGGCATGTTGGCTAGTCTAACCGGCACAGGAGGGCACGTAAGCTATGTGGAAATAATTCTATAACCATGTTAACAACGTGGATAGTGTTGAACTTGAGACAACGGGTGGCACACAAAAGTACACACAGGCACCCACAGAGACACCCACACAGCAGAACAATATGCCGGCACGTCTAACGAGCCGGGCGACGCGGGAGTTGGTTTCCCACCGGTACGGTCTGAGTTTACTGATTTGGATCTCTCATCTGGCCACGTCTCACCTGTATCCAGTCCACAGTGTGAAAACTAATTTCCTTCGGCAAAGAGGGACACAGGAAGTAGTCGTCGGTTCTGTTTCACACCACTCTAACACCTCACACGGCAGCCCTAGCTACGACGGCGTCTCAAATGCCGGCCCGTTCCCTAGCGCCCTGCTTTAGCCCGGCAGGCCAAGTTGGAGAACCGTGCACTGTGAACTGGTTGCCGGCAGGGACACAGCTTTACCTGCCATTACCTGGCGTTGCATCACCCGGGAGTAGTGTCAAGTATAAGGGTTCATTTCCATGTGTGGGCGTTGTGGAACAGCGCTGATGGAGTAACGTAGAGAGGAGAGGAAAGGGAAGGATATCTCCGGTGATGAGATGTAACTTTTCTGATAAAATGGGGAAAACCACCATTGTAAAGGTTTTAAAGGGAGCTTTCACCCTAAGGGGGATCCTCGGGTAGTTTGAATCATGTCAGTGTTTTTTTTTTAGGTCAGTGAGATTTGTTTTACATATAAATAGACAGAAATTGGGCGGAACTTCCTGCTCTGGTGTTGTACCTCTTCCCAAGAATCTGGGCACTGCTAGGTTGCTAGCTAACTCACTTTTTACAATTGCACAACACGATGGTAATGATGACAATTGTTGTGATTATTTGATGGATTCATTTTTGGAATTGATCTTACGTGGTGATAGGGAACCATAATACAGGTTTGGACCACAGTGGGCTTCTGTATAACGGGTTTTAGGGGTTATCCGGTTGAGGTATTATAACTCCCTTAACTCTGTTCATCTGCCTTGTGTCCTTGATAACGTGCCTGAATACATATATACTAACTGATGCACAATCAGCAATTGATTTGAGACTTTCTTATTGAAAACAAGACCTGTGGAAATTGACAATCGAGACCCTTGCCTGGCGCTATCAAATCTATACACCCCTCATTAGATACCTGCTAGCGTTATTAAAAGAGCAAGTTAACTTGCATAATGAACAGGAATCTGTATTCAGTTGGAAATTAGAATTATCCACAGTAGCCCAGTAACCTTATACAGTGTTGTTTGTAAAGAGTCGGCAAACTCAGATGAAACACATATTATTGAAGTGCAAACTCGCAAACTTTGGATAAAAACACAATTTCACTGACCACTTGACCACACAGCGTGGCCAGTATGGACCAGAGTAATAACCTTTGATACATGTGAACGAACAAACAGGCCAGAGCTGCTACACTGCCTCTCTTCTGATTTCATCAGTCGGGGACAGTTCTACCTTATCCTGCAGTGCAAAAAGTTGTCTTCAGTTTTAAATGATGTGGCGATGTCATAAGAGTGCGTCTCGCTGTCTCCTTTCCCTTGTGATGCTGACAAGTTCTGCTGACATGTTCCGCTGACATGTCCGCATATTACTGCTGGCCGTTGTTAAAGGAATTGCAATGCATTTCATAAAACGCTGTCTTCATCAGCAGTTGTGTTACAATGTGCTCATACAGATGCACAATTTAACATTTCATAGACATTCCCAGCTTTTTATGTGACCACTTCTGAGTTGTAAAAACAACTGTCAAACTGTGAGTGTGGTGTTTCGCTGTCCCTTGAAGACTTTGTCTTGTAGACCCTGTTACGAAATCAAATTAAGGTGTCTCAGTTGGCAGATTTACCGAGCATAAACGCACAATGACCTTCCATTGAAGATAAGAACTATTTTGACAGATAGCGTAAAAAGTGTATTTTTCAAAAGTGAGTAGAAGTTGTGCTTCGGCAGAATTTTCAAATAACCCCACCACAGGGTGCTTGGTTCAACCACAGACATGAGCAGGCAGGGATGGAGTTATTGATTGGGAGGGCGGCTGTCCCTGGGCCAGCAATCTTGCTGGAGTCAGGGAGACAGTTAGAAAGCAGACGGCAGTCACACGGGCACAGGTGTTTACACAGAAGCATGAGATATACAAAACAGCCCACTTATATTTTGCCTACGGAACAGTCACGTCTGCCAGATGGGTTTTTACAACGTGCTGCACTCGCGCACTATGTCAATGACAAAATAAACACACACACACCGACTGTCAACGGCAAAATGTGTGTGCGCGGGCACATCAATTCACACGACGCAACCTCTCCCCCCATCGCACACACTGACAAACATCCCCCCCAACACACGCCACAGCATTACAGTGCCGGAGTCAGCACATTTTCTACATTTCAAATGAGATGCTGCTTATCCATGCCGATCAGGGCTCAGACATCACATTACACAGCACGGTGGGTCTGCGTTACCAATACGGGGCACCCCTCTCTCTCACACACACACACACACATACACACCTGTAAACATTTGCAATATATTCCTATTTCCTCACACAGGCTGCAGTGCATCTCTTAGGCGGCTCTGCCCTTCAGCACTAATAATCCTCCACTCCCACTCCACAGGGGAATGTCATCAATCATGTCCTACGGGGCCTGGAGGGGTGATTGGGAACACAGTCATACTGCACATAATGGCTGGCCTATGGCAACTGGAGGCTGGCAGTGAAACACCAAAGCCCAACATGGACCAGAGAGCCCAACATGGGCCAGAGTGCCCAACATGAGCCAGAGTGCCCAACATGGGCCAGAGTGCCCAACATGAGCCAGAGTGCCCAACATGGGCCAGAGTGCCCAACATTGGGCCAGAGAGCCCAACATGGGCCAGAGTGCCCAACATGAGCCAGAGTGCCCAACATTGGGCCAGAGAGCCCAACATGGGCCAGAGAGCCCAACATGGGCCAGAGAGCTATTCAGTAGCCAGAGAGCTCTACAGGGGCCAGAGTGCCCTACGTGGGTCAGTGAGCTCTACAGAGGCCCGAGAGCCCTACACGGACCAGAGAGCTTTACATATCTCAGAGCTCTACATGGCTCAGAGAGCTTTACATATCTCAGAGCTCTACATGGCTCAGAGAGCTTTACATATCTCAGAGCTCTACATGGCTCAGAGAGCTTTACATATCTCAGAGCTCTACATGGCTCAGAGAGCTTTACATATCTCAGAGCTCTACATGGCTCAGAGAGCTTTACATATCT
>JACXGJ010006103.1:0-35874 GCA_016801105.1 Esox niger
TTTCCAGGGCTGTCTCTCTGACGTTTTCCAGTGCTGTCTCTCTGACGTTTTCCAGGGCTGTCTCTCTGGGTTTTGCAATTTTGTGGCCACAACCAGTCTTAACGTGCGGTGGATCCTTACTATGCATTTCTGGACCAACTGCTAAATTAGGTCCTTGTCCGGTTAGTGGACAAGAGGGAAAGCCTTTACAACCTGGAAATGAATGAATAGTAGGCCTAAAGGGCAACACAAGGCCCTATTCCACACAATATTGCTTGAACCTGTAACTAACCAGTGGACACAGCAGCCAGCAGGCATTCACACCTTACCAGAGCTCTCTAGTCTTTGCCCAGGCCCGACGCTAGTCCTCAACCCATGAATCCCCGTTTAGGCCCTGGCTCAGGTAGACAGACATTTGCTATGCACCAGGGAGATAACAGCTCTTCACTTATTCCAATAACTCCCCTAAGACATGGGCATGCGTGGACGCCAGCCACGGTGCATTTGTACATGATCCATTTACTTCACAAGGAGTCAGTCAACACATTGCTTCTAAACTATGAACCAATGAGCATACAAAGCCTTACTTACTGTTTAGAGCTGACTAAACTGGCATGTAATCATGGTTAACTATAAGCCATAATTACATTACGTTCTTCCACATAATAGCAGGTTAAATGCTTTCTGTGAGCTAACTACCAACTGCAATGTTCCTCCTACATTCTAATGCACATGAAAAAATATCTACATTGTTGTGAAAAAGTATCTGACCACATCAGATTTCCTGCATTTCCAGGTTTCACATTATATATGGTGAGATTTGTGGGTTGTAGCAATGTACAGCTCAGTGCATAAGTGTTTGGACAGGGACACAGGTCTGTTATTTAGACTCTGAAGAAAAGCGCTTTGGAGTTTAAATGACTCGACAACAAGGTGGTGAAAATGCAGACAGTGAGCTTTCATTTGAGGGTATTTACATCCATAAATGCTGACCAGTTTAGGATTTATTGCCCTTTTTATACCGATTTCACCCATTTTAATGATCCAAAAGTAGTGGGACAAATGTACAAAATCTTATATAAATTAGTCATATTTAGAACTTGGTTGGAACTCCTTTGCATAAAAATGACTGCCTGAAGTCTGGGATCCATAGATATCACCAGAAGCTGGGTCTTATCCCTGGTGATGCAAAGTATGCATTGCAGACATCTTCAGTTCCTTTTTGCATTTGGTTTTATTTACAGCAAGAGAAATACATGTAGAACAGGGTTTAGGTCAAGTGATTGAATTATCCAGTCAAGAAAGATCTACATTTTGGTCCTGGAAAACTTACAAAGGTATGTTTTGGGGTCATTGCCCTGTTGCATGGTGACGTACCGTCCAATGAGTTTTGAGGAACTTGGTTGGATTTGAGCAGACAAGATGTTTGCATACATCTCAAGATTAAATTAGGTGCAACGGTAGCCATACATACCAGAAACATAACACCACCTCTACCTCATTTCAAGATAAGTTCGAGGGTCCTATTTAAAGTTCCTATTTATCTACACACTTTCCTCATCCTTGTAAGTAAACAAAAGGTTGGTGGTTCTAATCCCCAAGTTGAAACACTGTCGTTCCGTCCCTGAACAAGACAGTTAACCCTAACTGTTTCCAGCTTGTTATTTTAAATAAGAATGTTCTTAGCATACTGACCTGATAAAATAACCATATATAGTTATACTTCAGACAATCTCTAACATCATGTGTTAGGGTTAGGGGGTTAGAGAAACACACCAACATGAAAAGCTTGTTGGTAAATAGAGCTGTCGCACAACAACATAATTTTCTGGTTGGTTAGTCGCTGCTTTCGCCAGTATCCCAGGTTTTACAGAAGATAACAGGAATAGGCCCATCGTTTCTGAAGTGTTTGGAGCGGTAGAGTCGAAATGAGGTGGGAGACACGGTTGACGGAGACATGATGAGCTTAGGTCAACTACTTCCACCTTGTCCAAGCCTCTGTCTGAGCCCGTGTCCATGTCCATGTCCATAATGTGTGCTCAACATGTGTCTGTGTGAACGCGTGCTTCACAGGAACGCACAGTCCCACACTGATGCATTGTAACAGTTGCCACACAGGTCAGCATATGAACGTGTAATGGCCGTCGTAACTGACCTATTATTCTGCTGACCTGGGAATTCCATGAAGGAGAGGGTGTGGGAGAGGGAACGTGACCAGGTGTGGGACCTGGCTTGGTTGTACACATCCCACCAGGCCTTTCTGCAACCGCCCCTTGCTCTCTCTCTGCCTCCCTGTCGAAAGTGATGCTATCTGAGAGATTCTTTAAACTCTGAAACAATCCAGCTAGTAGAAGTAGATGTTTCCCTCTGATGTCGATACTAGTTAGTTACCTATGGATTTAGGCCTTCACTCAGGAAGATATAAGCACTTCTAAGAGAGAGACAGGACTAGATCCTTTTAGAATTAGATTCAGACCATTTTCAGGGCTTTTGGGGCAAGATTAGATCATACAGTTGAATGGATTATCTAAACAATTACTTAGCCAAACAATCAAGTACCCTGCTCGGTAACAATACTCTGTGTGTGGGTTTCTAACCTAACTATATTGTGGGGACAAAAATATCCCTCTGGCTGTAATGGACCAAGTAGTTAAATGACATCTAAAAAATAAATGGGGACTTCCTGTAAATGTTTTTCTATTCCTGTCCACATTTTAAAAAGGCAATTTGCAGGGTTAAATGTTAGGTTTAGGGAAATTTACAGTTGGGGGTATGGTTAGAATTAGGGCCTGGCATTAACATTTTGGGTTTGGCATGAGGTCTGGGTTAAGTTCAGGGATAAATATTAGGTTACTGTGGTCTAGGTTGGACTAGGTTGGAATTGATGATTAGAAAAGCAATAAAAATTGCTAAGTACATGTGTGTGGGTGTGTATTTGTTTCTAACTTAACTATATAATGGGGGGAAATGTCCCCAAAGTGTGGTTAAATCAAAAACATAACTAATAAATTCCCCCAAAGAGAAAAAAAGAAAAATGTTGCCATAATTTTGCTTATAGTTACTGACAACTAATTCAAGCTATTCTTCACAGTTTTGACCAAGTAATTTAAACAATGCTAATGAAATCACCATTGTAATAAGTCATTTTGTGTAGCTGAGCTTGGTATAAACGCTGTCATTCTGCTAGAGTACCAGAGTCAGAATTATTTGAGAATGTTGTTGCTTAGCTAGAAAACAACAGAGGAGACATAACAATCCATTGTCATGAGAAATATACAAATCAAGCTAACTAAAATCCCCTAAATGTTTTAAAGAGATGGGCTAAACCTTACTAGAGGCAATTGAGTCCTGCCCCATTAAGTGCCTATATGAAACATAGAGAAGTGGCAAAATGATTCTGCTGTAACGATGAGCCTATCTACAATATAGTATTCCGTCAGATAAAAGGCTAACGGCCTAAGTACAAGCTGATCAAAAACAGACAAATAACCAGACTGCTTTTCTCTCACATCCCAGAAGCCTGAGGAAGTGAAAGTCACTAGTGCCAGCATGGTTCTGACTCGCTTTAAAAAAAGAACTTAAGGGCATTTCCAGTGTCTACTGTCACAACAACATATTTAAACTAGAGCTGGCTACTTCTGAATTATTTTTACTTTGTCAATGTATCAAAAAGCACAATATCGCAAATGTAACACATATGTATGTAAATTTAAAAAACACCTATATTTTGCATGACGTTAGTGTTCAAAATTGTTTATCAGTTCCCTGACCTTTCAACCAAGTCTGGATTTATTATTAAAGTAGATACACCAACACACGTCCAATTCAATATGGAGGTGTTCACTTCTGCAAGTTTGTGTTGCATTCTTCAAATAACATTCTGGGTGGACTGTCACGTTCAGGGGGATACGGCTATTAGAATATAAACACAGACCTCCTGAATAGAATGACAACGGTATGGTGATTTGATCTGGTATATTAAAGTTACAAAGTGGGTACATTGGTAGCAGTGGAATGCAGTGACTTTCACTCTACCTCCTTCAGCTGGTCGAGTTCCTGTCGAACGGTCTCGAACTCGGTTTCCAACTCATCGTACCGCTGTTTGAGTTGCTGCTTCTCTTCGAGCACCACCAGTCCGTATTCCGCCGCCTGGATCTTCTCATGAGTCGTCTCGCTCAGTTCCCGGGAAAGTCGCTCTAATTCTGCCCGAAACCACTGCGGCCCGGCCTCTGCCACCAGAGTTGCCTCGGGATATTCCTGTTCCTCCACAGACATCTTGGACTGACGGCTGCGCCAACAACAGCGGTAACGGACCCAGCCCTTAAAGGACCACCAATAATATATTTTTTAATAAATCAGTGCCTTCTGTATTTGAAATGCATTGCGGTGTTTTCCTCTTTCTTTTCGGGTCCTTCTACGCTTTTTGATAGACAAACGAAGATCAGCTGTCTATCAACCGCCACCGTTACAACATTCAATTTTCAGCTCGTTCCATCTCCCTCCCCCAACTGCTTCATGCCACTACAGAGGAAACTAAAGCTGAGATCATCGATTTGGAATACGGTGCGTTGAAGTTGTGCATTTGTGTGCTGTGGGAAATGTAGTTCGGGTAGGCAAATATGATTGGAAGGACTACGTTCAGGGTAGCTAAAAGACATCAACTACCATGGACCCTTGGGAGTTGATGAGCAGCAGCAATTCATCTGTCTCAGGAAAAAACGGGGAAAACCTTGCTGTCAATGGTAACCACATAGACACTGTGTAGTCTATGGAAAACACTTGACTCTTCAACAAGACTGCCATCTAGGCACATAAAAACGATACTGCAATACAGTTTATGTTCTAGTAATTTATACAAGCGCAATGTTATTATTCTACGTGTAGCCTTTGGGGCTTCTTACTAGAGTTAGCTAGACCAACATATCAGCCTTGTCATAATCGTCACTAAAACAGCATAGTATTAAAGACTGCACTCTAAAGAAGTAAGGAGGTGTCATTTCCCACAGGATATTCATATGAAATAAGGAGACAGAAGAGCATTATGATTTGCAAGAATTCATATTGTATTAAATAGAATGGTCCAATCAGATGCTCCTGTTTGCAGGATGTCATTAGCTGTGTATAGAGGGATACGAGAGAGAGCCACTAAGACAAGTGGGCACGAATGTGGAGCGTCTCAGGAGTTCCAGGAGGACAGACATTGACCACGGGCTCTTTGTTTGAAGACTGCGGGATAAACCTGCTCATCCTGAACAACCTCCTGAACGGAAAGCAACACCACCGTTGGCCTGCAGGGGTCAGACAGAGACAACAATGAGAACTACAGATATGACATTACAAGAGAGCAAGTGCCAAAGACAGTCATGCGCTCCTGTACCTTTCTCTTTCTTCAATGTTGTTTTGGCATTTGTTGTTTTGGCAGGTGTTTTGTTCACTGAAGAGGTTAGATCGTTGACTGTTGCTAACACCTCAATCAGGTCGCGGTTGGAGGCATTCTCGGTCTTGGTTGGTCGGACTGAAGGAATAACAAATAGAGGGTATTGAAGCAACTTTCGTTACTTGGACTGTAACAACAATATATTAATTTGAGGATTCACTGTCAAATGCATGTTCATACCACAGAGGTCCTGGGAGGGCGAGGCCTTGAAGGTATTTAGGGGGGAGGTTTGGGCCACATGGGGCTTCTGGTTCGGAGAGATGTCCTTGTTCGGGTTGGTCAGTTCAAATATCCTAGTAAATCACAGTATTTAGAGGACTATCCTTAACATCTGTATGAGAACAGATGCTAACCCAGCACTCAACTATACAGGAGAAAATGGATGTTATTAATTAAGGAACAGTAGTTCCAGTGTTAATGATTTCTCACATTCACGCTGTGGCCGCTTAAGCAAATGTCAAAACCATCACCCATATGATAAAGTGCAGCAATATCAGTTCACTGGAATTAACTGGCTGTTGTACTCACATCTGGCGAAGTATCTTCCCCTCCTGCATCTCCACAGCCAGCGCATGTTTAGCCTCACAGGTCTTTAGTTGTTCATATTGAATGTGCTCCTCCATTTTCTTCAAGTCTTCAGAGCTGTGACAAACACAAGTCTAACACACACATACAAAACTGTTACAGAACCAATAATATGTAACAATATATTGTCCGATGTGTGTATATATGTATTTTGTATATTTTGCAAGTATTTTACCCTGATTTTAGTTTTTGAATTTGACATTCTATGTTTACAGTTGGATGTTGCATCTAGCAGGAATAGATCATGGCTCTCCAATAAGGAGAAGTCATTAACTGGACCAATAGAGCCGACACTGGATGCTCTTCCAATTTGTTTCCAGTTACCCATTTGGGAATTGTTTAACCAATCAATTCAAAGTTGAGCTATCAGAAGTTTAAATAGCTTTTACACATATGTAGTCACATTATCAAACACCACCACAAAACCAAACTGCTTATCGCCTCATTTCCCTCTGCGAGGGATGTGATTTATAACAGATTTATCCTAACATCATCAAGATCACATCACATAATATTTTACACTTACAGTTTTGTAAGGGTCTGCTTATACGTTTGCTTGGCAGCCTGGAGTTTACCATTTAAAACGCTGTTATTGTATTTCAGACGTTTTGATCTGATCTGTAGAAAAGCATTTTTAAAGAATTGCAAATGCAAGCAAACAACAGATCCGTTGTAAAATATACAATATGCTGTTTTGTCTTAAGAAACATCCACTGATTAACTGCACTAAATACCTTTATAAATGCATCCTAAGAAACACTGACTCAACCCTAACTTACTAAGTCTGCATTCCACCTCGTATTGCCCTGATAGTTTCTCTTAATTCTTCACATCTGTAACAAACGTCATGATTTGATTGAGGGATCAATACATCTCGTGGAGGACAACCTAACATGCTCCTAGCCTCTCCTTCTAATTCAGAGGTATAGGCCTATTTGGTCATTAAACTGTGGTTGGGTGACTCACTAGTGGGTTTAGTGTTGGTAGCGCTAGTGGCCTTGGCATCCCCACAGCAATGTTCCTTGAGAGCACCGCGGTCATTCTCAGTGTCTTTCAATCTCATCTGTTGGCAGAGGAAATTTAATGATAACCATACGGGTCTATTATTAGAACAACAACATTATTATTTGCTGTAGTTAATGTCAGTGTATTAGCTGTGGTATTTTAGCCTTACAGTGCATTGTTGCAATCTAAAAGGATAACAGTGGAATCTGACTGCTGACCTTCAGTTCCTGACATTCCTGTTGTGATGACTGAAGGTTTGCTAACTGCATTTCAGCTCTTATTTCACATTCTCCTAACTGAACACAAATAGATTTAAAACATTAAAACATTTGATGTATTCAGTATGTCCCAGGTCTGACCTGAATAGGTTCTAAAACGTACCAGTCGTTTCATATCATACAACTCATTCAGGATGTTACACTTCTCCTCGAACAGCAAGGATATTCTACCAGCCATGTCTGTCTCAGTCACTTGATCACAGAATGAAATAAGTATCGGGTTACGGATTATACAAATGCACCTGTCTTCATATCTGAGGTAAATAGTTCAAAATAACTTACATAAGTATCTCCTACTCTTTGTCTGCAATACAATAAGGAAATGGAAACAACGGAAAATATATGCTAATGCTAATGCATTTCTCTAATTAAAATAAATCAATAGGATTTTGAAGCAAGGGTGAAAACTGTAGTAACATGTTAAAATACTACCACCTCTACGATCCTCATGAATATCAACTCCGATGCCGCTGCCATAATGAGCTCCCTTCGAATACCGTTGCTTCCACAAGGCTGCCATTGTAAGCGGCCTGGTAGAGTAAAGAGACACTGGACAAACAAACACATAAGCATTACATCACCAACACACATCAGATTGGATGACTCAAATAATTTTTCTGTCCGTCGATGAGGAGGCACAACCCATCACAAAGTGGATAAATGCCTTGCAAACGAACCACTGACTCTATGGTAGGTATTGAACTAGACAAGTGACATTCTGGCGTAAGAACATACATGGAAAACAGTACCACCTGTAAATCCACCTGTAAACAATATATATTCCATTAAGGATTCTTTCACTTAGTTTGCCTGGCTAAGTGGCTAAGCCCCCTTCACAGAAAAGCAAACTATGATCACAAATTATAACCTGCAGATTAATGGATTCCTTCATATTAAAATAAACCGGGTTCGTGGACTACTTACATATTTAAGTCCGGAAAGAAAGGCGTTAATGTATAAAAATACATTTTGGAAGAAGAAAACAATTCCAGTGTTAAGCATTGTTTTAACAGAAGGCCAAAGGAAACCAGTCTCCAGTAGTTCTTCGTTGCAATCAATATCGATAATGTACATGTATCGCCGCAAAAGTGTATGTATTTTCATTTGGATTCTTAGCGTCACAATCGTTGATGAGGCGACGTTTGATTCTGCATCTCTCCCCAAATCAAAAGATGCAGACGTTCAAAACATGTTTACATTCGGTGTTTGTTTACAGGCTGTTCATACAAATACATTAATACATTAACATTTATGTGACATAATTTCTCTTAAATATACGCACAGACACTACTAGGTTGGAGCTATGTTGAAGGATGGGATTGCTTAATCCCAATACCTGTTTTAGATCGCGGAAAATTAAAAGCATCTACCGAAATGCTAGGAAGTTATTATTTTCAGTCTGCAGATAGGAGGTATACAAAAGAACAATTAGTAGCGTTTTAAAGGCGATGTGCAGCATTATTATCTGTTTGATCTTAACATGGGATCACAATATTCTGCCCCTATTAATGTCCTACCCATATGTCTCATTTTATCTATCTCTGATAATGCAATAATGATTAATAATATGCATTAGGCTACCAGTCCCACCCCCTTTCAACACCCCCATTATCCCCTCTTTCTTTTTCATATCCCCGATGTTTTTTCAGCCATAGCGCAAACCAATAAAATGCTTTTATTTTAAAAGTGCAATAAACACAGTATTTCACAATGAATGTTTATAAATTAACAGATGTACAATTGTAAAAGTAGTGTAAACATGTTCGACATGACAAATGCTTGTAGGAACCCTCACAACATGCAACAACAACGCTCTACAAAGTATACAAACAATTTCACAGGGTTACAAGTCATCAAGAAAATGTTACTTATATTACTTCAAAACAAATAAATATTTGGACACATTACTAAAAGCAGGAATGTAATTAAAGATAGTGCAAATAGTTAAGGTTCAATTATAAATGCTTGTTTGCACGAAATAAAAAAAACACATCGAAAATAAATTGTCAAAGTGAATAAAACCTTTACCCAATAACAACCTTACAACAAGGCACCAATAGAAAGGCTAAAAACAAAAAGCAAAACATTTTAAGTAATGGACAACAAAATAACTACATCCTAATAAAGATATTAAAAACTATAGAAAGTATAGTGGAGCGTCTGGTACCAGTGAACGTCGCTGGTCAGCTCATCAAGAAACCAAAAATGCAGTATCCACACCAGACATCATGTCCTCCGTTCCCAGGTAAACCACAGCTTCTCTTTAAATGTTCTGAGCAATCAGGTGTCCAGGGTAGGGCTATGTTGGTCGTGGACGAGTGGGACGGTTTTCTGTTTGGCAATGATTATTCTGCCCATAAGAGCTAATGTCTCTCCTTCATTCGACTAGCTGATTTGATCAGGCAGCCTACATTTCACGTTGAACTAACTGGATAAAAGGTTTGGTATAGTATCAACAACTGAGGTACGAGCGGGTAAGAGAAGCTGCCTATGCTGAAAACGTTTTTTCTGCTCTGCGATTTATCATTTTGAGTAAAACAATTCGAATGGCCACTTGAGGCTGGCTTCAGAAGGAAGCAATCTCCATAGATCTCTAAGGCAAAATGTCCAACTTTACCGCAGAGATAACCATGTTTACAGCATGGTTCAAGTTTTTGGGGCGTATATTGCGTATTTCACCCTTAGTGAAAACTGTATAAGGGGGGGAATTTTTGTGTAACTTATCAGTTTAAATTATAATAACTCTTCTAATTAATTAGGGAGCGTGGGCTATTGAATGACTGGAGTGGTGCTGGCGCTGTCACTTGTGTCACCCCTAGCGGATTGTCCATTCTGGTATCACCTCAGGCAGGGACGCCGACAGGAATCCCAGGGCCCGGGACAAAATTGAACATTTCTCGATAGTACAAAATACAAAGATTGACTGACTAATAAATAATTATATTTAAGACAACCGAATGAGCCACTTCCAGGCCTGGGCCCGGGACAACGTTACGGGTTGTCCTCCGCGGTCAGTGTCACTGGCTTCACCTAACAACATTCACTGACAAATAACGTCATTTATTGACATCCATATTAACGACTCGTTACTATACAGTGACCATAACTAAAGCTCTGTGATAAGGTAATATATAATCTGAATGTCATTACCTATTTTTAACACTATCATCTCGACAAAATCTAGAGTTGCAAAATTACCACATAAATATCTTAAAAAACACTGAACCATTTTAAGCATTTACGTTTGGTGTAAAGTTTTAGGTTAACTTGCCTGAAGAGTAAGATGGTAACATTATGGTGACTGGCTACTAACGGTTGTCAAGGCAGAGTAGAATATTGATAGCATTTAGCCTAGCTTCTTAGCCTTTGCTTAAGTGACACCCACAAATGTCTTGTCACAATTGTTACGTTTATTTTTCGGTTAAAAAGACCAGGTTTAAATGTATTTTCGGTTGAAGCCTTCACAAGTGTAATTACGCACTAACGCCACAAGGGAGAGTATCGTTAGGTGGGCGCTCGTTGGAACAACGGCGTCTGTCCCTCAGACAGAGGACAGCCTGCTGAACGAACGCAACTAATGTGTCCTGTCTGTCCTTTTCCTGCATTACAACAGGTTAGTAAGTTTGTGTTACAACACCAAAATATGTTTTGAAGCACAATAAAACCATTTGGAACATTATCTGAGAAGGTTTGAGGCACAAAATGTGTGTTTTATTCGAGTCAGAAGCTTGTATTTCTATACATTAGCATCGTTTTGCTAGCTCTGGTATGTAAACGAAGTCACAAGATGGCAACCGTAATGTCGTACTTTTATTTATTTATACTGCAGCTCCTTGACATTGATTATAAGTGTGTAGTTGTAACAATGTATTGTTTATTAAGGTTTGGTAAATGTGTTATGCAGGGTGAAGAGAGAAGCAAGTTAATATGCTTAACTACAGCTAGTAAATGTCAGAGAACATATTAAGATTATACAAATGTTGGTAATGTTTGAGACTGGTTGACTTAAAACCAGATTGGTATGTTCATAGACTATATTATGTCATTTCTGTGTTTAAAAATATGATAATTTTGTGTTGCAATGTGAATGGCAAATTTGTGAAATAAGTGAATGAGTTTGATATGAAGGATGTGAAGTTTGTTAAAAAGGAAGATAAAGAAAGTTATAAAATTCTGTTAATAAAGACAGAGGACAGCCTGCTGAACGAACGCAACTAATGTGTCCTGTCTCTCCTTTTCCTGCATTACAACAGGGCATATTTATCTGTTAACAGGTTACTCATGCTTGAGGCCTGTTACAGAATTTTGGAGGCACTGCTGAGATCGGCATCTGACGAGGGCTGATGTTGATCCTTTAATCAACGAACTCAAGGCAGATCACAGGACTGGCCTGCTGGAGTGGATGGTGTGTGACTGAGGCAGCTACGGAACCGCAGCTGGCGAGTGGGAACCACAGCTGGAGGAGTCCACCGCTGATCGCTCGAGGTGACTGGACGGTGAGACATTGCTAACCAAGTGACAATATGGAGGACGCTGAAAGAAAAACACTGACGTGGAAGATAAAGAAGAGCCTGCACACCCTGACCACAGAAGAACTGTTTCAGGTAGCTGAGAACATTTCACCCACTCTAGATTTGGATTTTGCATGCGTAACTGAGGGTGATGAAGAGAGTTGCTTTGATTATGTATGCACATACATGGACTGTAAAACATTACTTGAGTTAGAGGACCAGGGATTTTTGCATTTGCTGTCTTTGAAAGATGATATTACTGGGCTAATATCTAGCCGGGTTACCAAAGTCAGTCAGCCCATAGTGTCAGGTAATGAGAGTGTTACCCTAACAGCAATATCTACATCCACTCTAGCAGCTCAACAGGACAGTGTAGAGAGGTATGTTGCTGACACATACCCTGTTGATCCATAAGCAGTAGAGTATCAAAAGCTAGTGGCTAATTATGAGGCTCTAGGAAGGAAGTTACGTCAGTTTATGACGGCAGCACCAGAAAAACCGACACCTACTTCCAGCGACACACAGTTATCACATCCCAGAACAGATAAAATAACTGATAACCACCTCACAACAGACCCAAAAAGTGTTAGGCCTGATAATATGGTTTCCTTGAGGGACCTATCATTCCTTCAGCGCCGAGAGTTTAAAGTACACGGTGGTCAGGTTGGAGACAGTACATCAGACATCACTTACCATGGACTATGTAAGCAGATTGATGAGGGACGCAAGGCAAGCCACACAGAGGGTGAGTTCATCCAAGGTGTGCTCCATATCATCAAACCTGGACAGTTAAAGGACATGTTGATAAACAAGGACGACTTGACTCTGTGTGAGCTTAAGAGCTTCCTGCGTTCACACCTGAGCGAGAAGAGCGGCAGTGAGTTATTTCAGGAGTTAATGAGTACCAAACAATATGATCAGGAGAGTCCTCAACAGTTCTTGTATAGGATAATTGGGCTGAAACAGAAAGTTATGTTTGCATCCAGACAAGATAACAATGACATTGAATATGAGCCCCGCACGATCCAGAATGTTTTTCTGCGCACCATTCATCAGGGCCTTCTCCCCAAGTATAGCGATGTTCGCAATGAGCTCAAGCCACTCCTGTCTGATTACACTGCTCCAGATGAGGCACTGGTAAGGCAGGTCAACAAAGTATCTAGTGAGGAAAGAGACAGCGGAGGCTAGGACACTGTACCCGCCTAAAGGTAACTCACGCTCACAGTGCTCAGCTTGAGTCAGAGAAGGACACAGGGAAACAAACGGACTACAAATCAAAGTGTAAAAATAAAGCAGTAGAGGATCTGAGCGCTAAGGTTGATGCTCTAACAAAGATGGTGGAAGCTCTCACAGTCACTAAGACCTATGACAAAACATGCCAGTGCGCTTACACCAAGCCAAAACAAATATCAAAGCAATTTGGTTGCCCAAAGCGTGTTGAGAAGGGGACCGGTACATGTAATCATTGCTTTATATGTGGAGCGGGAGGTCATAGAGCAGTTGGATGCCTAAAACGGGGGCAAGCAAAGAACATTGGCCAGCCACCTGCCGATGCACATGCGCTAAGCAGCAGACAGGAGTACCCCACCAAAGCAGAGACAAAACAAAAGGAACCTCTTCATGTTAAGTGTGTAATTACCCCTGCAGAAAACACAAAGACTGAAGTAAATGAAAAAGTGGCCCAGCTTGTGGGAAAGAAATGTAAAACAAGGTGTTACATTCACAGCTACGCAGTGGACTGTTTATTGGACTCTGGTGCCCAAGTCAGTCTCCTGGACCGCCAGTGGGTGAAGACCCACCTTCCTGATCACAAGCTGTGCCCATTGACTGAACTCATTGGAGACAAGGGTCTCAGTGTAATAGCTGTCAATGGTGAACCATTGCCTTATGATGGCTGGGTGGGAGTGGTGGTGAGTCTTCCAGGCAACAGCGATCCAAACTTAACAATACAGGTGCCTTTCCTGGTGAGCAGTGTGCCCATGGACCGTCCCCTTATTGGCTTTAACGTGATTGAGCAGCTGATATTGGTACCAGAGGAGGGTGCGAACCTGGTACCTGCCCTTGTGAGTCTCCTTCGTGATGCAGTGAGCCTTCCAGATGACAATGCAGCTGCGCTGGGCAACTTCATCCAGGCAAAGCTGACCACTGCCAAGGAAGTGTGTCAAGGTACATTGAAGGTGGGACTGAACAATGTGGTTATTTCAGCTGGTCAGGTCAGACATGTGAGATGTAAAATACCACCCACATTTGACACGTCACACTCTCTAGTACTTTTTGAACCCAATGAGAGCAACCCACAGTTACAGCAGCTAGATGTTGGTGATAGCCTAATAGAGATTAACCAGGCTAAAGTCCCATATGTTACAGTGCTAATTGGCAACCACACCAAACACGAGGTGACCCTCTCCTGTAAGTCTATTCTAGGGAGCATTGAGCCAGTAGCCAGATTAATACAGACAGACAAGTTAGACCTCACTAAGTCGAGTGTTATTCCGGAGGTCAGCAGAGAAGAACTCCCTAGCACTCAACCAGACAACACAGGTAGCGTAGCACAGGAGTGGGACCCACCAGTGGATGTGAGCTTTTTATGTGAAGACCAGCAGAAAGTTGTCAAGAAAATGTTGCGGGAAGAATCAGGGGCTTTTGCTCGAGATGATGATGACATGGGTTGTATAACCAGCTTGGAAATGTCCATCACCCTGAAGGACAATACTCCTATTCAAAAAACATATAACTCCATCCATTGGCTATGCCAATCTATGAGCTACTGCAGCCTAAGAAGAACCAAGAGCCACAGTCACAGGAAAATTTGAGGGCACCAACTACCAGGCAAATAAAAACAATTCTGCAATACAGTTTATGTTCTAGTAATTTATACAAGGGCAATGTTATTATTCTACGTGTAGCCTTTGGGGCTTCTTACTAGAGTTAGCTAGACCAACATATCAGCCTTGTCATAATCGTCACTAAAACAGCATAGTATTAAAGACTGCAGTCTAAAGAAGTAAGGAGGGGTCATTTCCCACAGGATATTCATTTGAAATAAGGAGACAGAAGAACATCATGATTTGCAAGGATTCATATTGTATTAAATAGAATGGTCCAGTCAGATGCTCCTGTTTGCAGGATGTCATTAGCTGTGTATAGAAGGATACGAGAGAGAGCCACTAAGACAAGTCGGCACAAATGTGGAGCGCCTCAGGAGTTCCAGGAGGACAGACATTGACCACGGGCTCTTTGTTTGAAGACTGCGGGATAAACCTGCTCATCCTGAACAACCTCCTGAACGGAAAGCAACACCACCATCGGCCTGCAGGGGTCAGACAGAGACAACAATGAGAACTACAGATATGACATTGCAGGAGAGCAAGTGCCAAAGACAGACATGTGCTCCTGTACCTTTCTCTTTCTTCAATGTTGTTTTGGCATTGGTTGTTTTGGCAGCTGTTTTGTTCACTGAAGAGGTTAGATCGGTGACTGTTGCTAACACCTCAATCAGGTCGCGGTTGGAGGCATTCTCGGTCTTGGTTGGTCGGCCTGAAGGAATAACAAATAGAGGGTATTGAAGCAACTTTCGTTACTTGGACTGTAACAACAATATATTAATTTGAGGATCCACTGTCAAATGCATGTTCATACCACAGAGGTCCTGGGAGGGCGTGGCCTTGAAGGCATTTAGGGGGAGGTTTGGGCCACGTGTGGCTTCTGGTTCAGAGAGATGTCCTTGTTCGGGTTGGTCAGTTCAAATATCCTAGTAAATCACAGTACTTAGAGGACTATCCTTAACATCTGTATGAGAACAGATTCTAACTCAGCACTCAACTATACAGGAGAAAATGGATGTTATTAATTAAGGAACAGTAGTTCCAGTGTTAATGATTTCTCACATTCACGCTGTGGCCGCTTAAGCAAATGTCAAAACCATCACCCCTATGATAGAGTGCAGCAATATCAGTTCACTGGAATTAACTGGCTGTTGTACTCACATTTAGCGGAGTATCTTCCCCTCCTGCATCTCCACAGCCAGCGCATGTTTAGCCTCACAGGTCTTTAGTTGTTCAGATTGAAGGTGCTCCTCCATCTTCTTCAAGTCTTCAGAGCTGTGACAAACACAAGTCTAACACACACATACAAAACTGTTACAGAACCAATAATATGTAACAATATATTGTCCGATGTGTGTATATATGTATTTTGTATATTTTGCAAGTAATTTACCCTGATTTTAGTTTTTGAATTTGACATTCTATGTTTGCAGTTTTATGTTGCATCTAGCAGGAATAGATCATGGCTCTCCAATAAGGAGAAGTCATTAACTGGACCAATAGAGCAGACACTGGATGCTCTTCCAATTTGTTTCCAGTTACCCATTTGGGAATTGTTTAACCAATCAATTCAAAGTTGAGCTATCAGAAGTTTAAATAGCTTTTACACATATGTAGTCACATTATCAAACACCACCACAAAACCAAACTGCTTATCGCCTCATTTCCCTCTGCGAGGGATGTGATTTTTAACAGATTTATCCTAACATCATCAAGATCACATCACATAATATTTTACACTTACAGTTTTGTAAGGGTCTGCTTATACGTTTGCTTGGCAGCCTGGAGTTTACCATTTAAAACGCTGTTCTTGTATTTCAGACGTTTTGATCTGATCTGTAGAAAAGCATTTTTAAAGAATTGCAAATGCAAGCAAACAACAGATCTGTTGTAAAATATACAATATCCACTGATTAACTGCACTAAATACCTTTATAAATGCATCCTAAGAAACACTGACTCAACCCTAACTTACTAAGTCTGCATTCCACCTCGTATTGCCCTGATAGTTTTTCTCTTCATTCTTCACATCTGTAACAAACGTCATGATTTGATTGACGGATCAATACATCTCGTGGAGGTTAACCTAACATGATCCTAGCCTCTCCTTCTAATTCAGAGGTAAAGGCCTATTTGGTCGTTAAACTGTGGTTGGGTGACTCACTAGTGGGTTTAGTGTTGGAAACGCTAGTGGCCTTGGCATCCCCACAGCAATGTTCCTTGAGAACACCGCGGGTCATTCTCAGTGTCTTTCAATCTCATCTGTTGGCAGAGGAAATTTAATGATAACCATACGGGTCTATAATTAGAACAACAACATTATTATTAGCTGTAGTTAATGTCAGTGTATTAGCTGTGGTATTTTAGCCATACAGTGCATTGTTGCAATCTAAAAGGATAACAGTGGAATCTGACTGCTGACCTTCAGTTCCTGACATTCCTGTTGTGATGACTGAAGGTTTGCTAACTGCATTTCAGCTCTTATTTCACATTCTCTTAACTGAACACAAATAGATTTAAAACATTAAAACATTTGATGTATTCAGTATGTCCCAGGTCTGACCTGAATAGGTTCTAAAACGTACCAGTCGTTTCATATCAGACAACTCATTCAGGATGTTACACTTCTCCTCGAACAGCAAGGATATTCTACCAGCCATGTCTGTCTCAGTCACTTGATCACAGAATGAAATATGTATCGGGTTACGGATTATACAAATGCACCTGTCTTCATATCTGAGGTAAATAGTTCAAAATAACTTACATAAGTATCTCCTACTCTTTGTCTGCAATACAATAAGGAAATGGAAACAACGGAAAATATATGCTAATGCATTTCTCTAATTAAAATAAATCAATAGGATTTTGAAGCAAGGGTGAAAACTGTAGTAACATGTTAAAATACTACCACCTCTACGATCCTCATGAATATCAACACCGATGCCGCTGCCATAATGAGCTCCCATCGAATACCGTTGCTTCCACAAGGCTGCCATTGTAAGCGGCCTGGTAGAGTAAAGAGACACTGGACAAACAAACACATAAACATTACATCACCAACACACATCAGATTGGATGACTCAAATAATTTTTCTGTACGTCGATGAAGAGGCACAACCCATCACAAAGTGGATAAATGCCTTGCAAATGAACCACTGACTCTATGGTAGGTATTGAACTAGACAAGTGACATTCTAGCGTAAGAACATACATGGAAAACAGTACCACCTGTAAATCCACCTGTAAACAATATATATTCCATTAAGGATTCTTTCACTTAGTTTGCCTGGCTAAGTGGCTAAGCCCCCTTCACAGAAAAGCCTCAAAAGTGTATGTATTTTCATTTGGATTCTTAGCGTCACAATCGTTGATGAGGCGACGTTTGATTCTGCATCTCTCCCCAAATCAAAAGATGCAGACGTTCAAAACATGTTTACATTCGGTATTTGTTTACAGGCTGTTCATACAAAGCTATCAGTGTTGTTGCTGTTATGGAGAACATGATTAATTGGATCCATTAACGTGATCAGATCAGTCTCAAGGATGGTTTATCGAAAATAAAAGGCTAGTTGTAATTTCTTTTCTTTGTCCTGACAAGGGTAGCCTACTACATTTCCAACCCAACCTCAAATAAAAACGGACAATACATATGAGCTAATATTTTGGTCTATTTAAATAGTGTGTATACATTGTCCTGGAAATGGTTCAGTCTGCTGGCCCACGCGATATCGACTTCGCAACACCTGAATAGATAGCCTATTCGCGCCTATAGCCTACAAAATAGTTCTGATTTTCAAGAGTCCCTGGCAAATAGCTATAAGACAGTTTTGAAAGGTGGAAGTTCGATTTTTGACCGAAAGAACAGAAACCTGTAGACATTAATACATTAACATTTATTTGACATCATTTCTCTTAAATATATGCACAAACACTATTAGGTTGAAGCTATGTTGAAGGATGGGATTGCTTAATCCCAATACCTGTTTTAGACCGCGTAAAATTAAAAGCATCTACCGAAATGCTAGGAAGTTATTATTTTCAATCTGCAGATAGGAGGTATACAAACGAATAATTAGTAGCGTTTTAAAGGCGATGTGCAGCATTATTATCTGTTTGATCTTAACATGGGATCACAATATTCTGCCCCCTATTAATGTCCTACCCATATGTCTCATTTTATCTGTCTCTGATAATGCAATAATGATTAATAATATGCATTAGGCTACCAGTCCCACCCCCTTTCAACACCCCCATTATCCCCTCTTTCTTTTTCATATCCCCGATGTTTTTTCAGCCAAACCAGTGAAATGCTTTTATTTTAAAAGTGCAATAAACACAGTATTTCACAATGAATGTTTACAAATTAACAGATGTACAATTGTAAAAGTAGTGTAAACATGTTCGACATGACAAATGTTTGTATGTACCCTCACAACATGCAACAACAATCCTCTATAAAGTATACAAACAATTTCACAGGGTTACAAGTTATGAAGAAAATGTTACATATATTACTTCAAAACAAATAAATATTTGGACACATTACTAAAAGCAGCAATGTAAATAAAGATAGTGCAAATAGTTAAGGTTCAATTAAAAATGCTTGTTTGCAGGAAATAAAAAAAACAAATCGAAAATAAATTGTCAATGTGAATAAAACCTTTACGCAATACCAACCTCACAACAAGGCACCAATAGAATGGCTAAAAGCAAAAAGCAAAACATTTTAAAGTAATGGACAACAAAATAACTACATCCTAATAAAGATATTAAAAACTATAGAAAGTATAGTGGAGCGTCTGGTAGCAGTGAACGTCGCTGGTCAGCTAATCAGGAAACCAAAAATGCAGTATCCACACCAGACATCATGTCCTCCGTTCCCAGGTAAACCACAGCTTCTCTTTAAATGTTTTGAGCAATCAGGTGTCCAGGGTAGGGCTATGGTGGTCGTGGACGAGTGGAACGTTTTTCTTTTTGGCAATTATTATTCTGCCCATAAGATCTGTTGTCTCTCCTTCATTCGACTAGCTGATTTGATCAGGCAGCCTACATTTCACGTTGAACTAACTGGATAAAAGTTTTGGTATAGTAACAACAACTGAGGTACGAGGGGTAAGAGAAGCTGCCTATGGTGAAAACTTAGATAACCATGTTTACAGCATGGTTCAAGTTTTTGGGGCATATATTACGTATTTCACCCTTTGTGAAAACTGTATGAGGGGGTGAATTTTTGTTTAACTTATCAGTTAAATTATAATAACTCTTCTACTTAGGGAGCGTGGGCTATTGAATGACTGGTGTGGTGCTGGCGCTGTCACTTGTGTCACTCCTAGCGGTTTGTCCATTCTGGTATCGCCTCGACCCGGGCAAAATTTCTCGATAGTACAAAATACAAAGATTGACTGACTAATAAATCATTATATTTAAGACAACCGAATGAGACACTTCCAGGCCTGGGCCCGGGACAACGTTACGGGTTGTCCTCCGCTGCCAGTGTCATTGCTTCACCTAAAAACATTCACTTACAAATAACGTTGTCATTTATTGACATCCATATTAACGACTGGTTACTATACAGTGACCATAAGCAAAGCTCTGTGATAAGGTAATATATAATCTGCAAGTCTATACCTATTTTCAACAGTCTATCATCTCGACCAAATCTAGAGTTGCAAATTACCACATATATAGTCTTTAAAAAACACTGAAGCATTTTAAGCATTTACGTTTTGTTGTAAAGTTTTATGTTAACTTGCCTGAAGAGTAAGATGGTAACGTTAAGGTGATTGGCTACCAACCGCTAGCAAGGCAGAGTAGAATATTTATAGCATTTAGCCTAGCTTCTTAGCCTTTGCTTATGTGACACCCACAAATGTCTTGTCACAATTGTTATGTTTATAATTTGATTATATGTATTTTTCGGTTAAAGAGACCAGGTTTAAATGTAGTTTCGGTTGATGCCTTTAAAAGTGTAATTACGCACTAACGCCACAAGGGAGAGTATCGTTAGGTGGGCGCTCGTTGGAACAACGGCGTCTGTCCCTCAGACAGAGGACAGCCTGCTGAACGAACGCAACTAATGTGTCCTGTCTGTCCTTTTCCTGCATTACAACAGGTTAGTGTGTGTTACAACACCAAAATATGTTTTGAAGCACAATAAAACCATTTGGAACATTATCTGAGAAGGTTTGAGGCACAAAATGTGTGTTTTATTCGAGTTAGAAACTTGTATTTCCATACATTAGCATCGTTTTGCTAGCTCTGGTATGTAAACGAAGTTACAAGATGGCGACCGTAATGTCGTACTTTTATTTATTTATACTGCAGCTCCTTGACATTGATTATAAGTGTGTAGTTGTAACAATGTATTGTTTATTAAGGTTTGGTAAATGTGTTATGCAGGGTGAAGAGAGAAGCAAGTTAATATGCTTAACTTCAGCTAGTAAATGTCAGAGAACATATTAAGATTATACAAATGTTGGTAATGTTTGAGACTGGTTGACTTAAAACCAGATTGGTAAGTTCATAGACTATACTATGTCATTTCTGTGTTTAAAAATATGATAATTATTTTGTGTTGCAATGTGAATGGCAAATTTGTGAAATAAGTGAATGAGTTTGATATGAAGGATGTGAAGTCTGTTAAAAAGGAAGATAACGAAAGTTATAAAATTATGTTAATAAAGACAGAGGACAGCCTGCTGAACGAACGCAACTAATGTGTCCTGTCTCTCCTTTTCCTGCATTACAACAGGGCATATTTATCTGTTATTAGGTTACTCATGCTTGAGGCCTGTAACACTAACTTAGTGATATTGCACTAGGTGGGCTTTGTTTCAGCAACCAGTCACCTCAGCTGCATCCACACCTCACCTCTTTGCCCACTTTTGGTTATCCAGGAGTTAGGCAGAGTGACGCGCTGCCAAGATGGCTATGGCCATCTCCGCCAAAAATGAGCTTCAACACGGGTCTTCCGACACTTATGGGTGATGTCATGGTTACAGCGTCCATGTTTTTTTAGTCTAAGGCATTCACAGAGGAAACTAAAGCTGATATCATCGATTTGAAATACGGTGTGATGAAGTTGTGCGTTTGTGTGCTATGGGAAATGTAGTACGGGGAAGCAAATATGATTGGAAGGACTACGTTCAGTGTATCCAAAGGACATCAACTACCATGGGCCATTGGGAGTTGATAAGCAGCAGCGCTTGATCTGACAGCGGAAAAAACAGGGAAAACCTTGCTGTCAATGGTAACCACATATACACTGTGTAGTCTATGGAAAACACTTGACTCTTCAACAAGACTGCCATCTAGGCACATAAAAACAATACTGCAATACAGTTTATGTTCTAGTAATTTATACAAGCGCAATGTTATTATTCTACGTGTAGCCTTTGGGGCTTCTTACTAGAGTTAGCTAGACCAACATATCAGCCTTGTCATAATCGTCACTAAAACAGCATAGTATTAAAGACTGCAGTCTAAAGAAGTAAGGAGAGGTCATTTCCCACAGGATATTCATTTGAAATAAGGAGACAGAAGAACATCATGATTTGCAAGGATTCATATTGTATTAAATAGAATGGTCCAGTCAGATGCTCCTGTTTGCAGGATGTCATTAGCTGTGTATAGAAGGATACGAGAGAGAGCCACTAAGACAAGTCGGCACGAATGTGGAGCGCCTCAGGAGTTCCAGGAGGACAGACATTGACCACGGGCTCTTTGTTTGAAGACTGCGGGATAAACCTGCCCATCCTGAACAACCTTCTGAACGGAAAGCAACGCCACCGTCGGCCTGCAGGGGTCAGACAGAGACAACAATGAGAACTACAGATATGACACTGCAGGAGAGCAAGTGCCAAAGACAGACATGTGCTCCTGTACCTTTCTCTTTCTTCAATGTTGTTTTGGCATTGGTTGTTTTGGCAGCTGTTTTGTTCACTGAAGAGGTTAGATCGGTGACTAATGCTAACACCTCAATCAGGTTGCGGTTGGAGGCATTCTCGGTCTTGGTTGGTCGGACTGAAGGAATAAAAAATAGAGGGTATTGAAGCAACTTTCGTTACTTGGACTGTAACAACAATATATTAATTTGAGGATTCACTGTCAAATGCATGTTCATACCACAGAGGTCCTGGGAGGGCGAGGCCTTGAAGGCATTTAGGGGGAGGTTTGGGCCACGTGTGGCTTCTGGTTCGGAGAGATGTCCTTGTTCGGGTTGGTCAGTTCAAATATCCTAGTAAATCACAGTACTTAGAGGACTATCCTTAACATCTGTATGAGAACAGATCCTAACCCAGCACTCAACTATACAGGAGAAAATGGATGTTATTAATTAAGCATCAGTAGTTCCAGTGTTAATGATTTCTCACATTCACGCTGTGGCTGCTGAAGCAAATGTCGATCAAAGTCAAAACCATCACCCCTATGATAGAGTGCAGCAATATCAGTTCACTGGAATTAAATGGCTGTTGTACTCACATCTGGCGGAGTATCTTCCCCTCCTGCATCTCCACAGCCGGCGCATGTTTAGCCCCACAGGTCTTTAGATGTTCAGATTGAAGGTGCTCCTCCATCTTCTTCAAGTCTTAAGAGCTGTGACAAACACAAGTTTACATGTCCTTCCTAACACACATACAAAACTGTTACAGAACCAACAATATGTAACTATATATTCTCAGATGTGTGTATATATGTATTTTGTATATTTTGCAAGTAATTTACCCTGATTTTAGTTTTTGAATTTGACATTCTATGTTTGCAGTTTTATGTTGCATCTAGCAGGAATAGATCATGGCTCTCCAATAAGGAGAAGTCATTGACTGGACCAATAGAGCAGACACTGGATGCACTTCCAATTTGTTTCCAGTTACCCATTTGGGAATTGTTTAACCAATCAATTCAAAGTTGAGCTAGCAGAAGTTTAAATAGCTTTTACACATATGTAGTCGCATTATCAAACACCACCACAAAACCAAACTGCCTATCGCCTCATTTCCCTCTGCGAGGGATGTGATTTATAACAGATTTATCCTAACATCATCAAGATCACATCACATAATATTTTACACTTACAGTTTTGTAAGGGTCTGCTTATACGTTTGCTTGGCAGCCTGGAGTTTACCATTTAAAACGCTGTTCTTGTATTTCAGATGTTTTGATCTGATCTGTAGAAAAGCATTTATTTTAAAAGAATAGCAAATGCCAGCAAACAACAGATCCATTATAAAATATACAATATGCTGTTTTGTGTTAAGAAACATCCACTGATTAACTGCACTAAATACCTTTATAAATGCATCCTAAGAAACACTGACTCAACCCTAACTTACTAAGTCTGCATTCCACCTCTTATTGCCCTGATAGTTTTTCTCTTCATTCTTCACATCTTTAACAAACGTCATGATTTGATTGACGGATCAATACATCTCGTGGAGGATAACCTAACATGCTCCTAGCCTCTCCTTCTAATTCAGAGGTATAGGCCTATTTGGTCGTTAAACTGTGGTTAGGTGACTCACTAGTGGGTTTAGTGTTGGTAGCGCTAGTGGCCTTGGCATCCCCACAGCAATGTTCCTTGAGAGCACCGCGGTCATTCTCAGTGTCTTTCAATCTCATCTGTTGGCAGAGGAAATGTAATGATAACCATACGGGTCTATTATTAGAACAAAAACATTATTA
The DNA here is from genome assembly GCA_016801105.1 of Esox niger. Lineage (NCBI taxonomy): Eukaryota > Metazoa > Chordata > Actinopteri > Esociformes > Esocidae > Esox > Esox niger. Next base: position 24,305 of record JACXGJ010006103.1, read on the forward strand.
TTTGCTGTAGTTAATGTCAGTGTAATAGCTGTGGTATTTTAGCCATACAGTGCATTGTTGCAATCTAAAAGGATAACAGTGGAATCTGACTGCTGACCTTCAGTTCCTGTCATTCCTGTTGTGATGACTGAAGGTTTTCTAACTGCATTTCAGCTCTTGTTTCACATTCTCCTAACTGAACACAAATAGATTTAAAACATTAAAACATTTGATATATTCAGTATGTCCCAGGTCTGACCTGAATAGATTCTAAAACGTACCAGTCGTTTCATATCAGACAACTCATTCAGGATGTTACACTTCTCCTGGAACAGCAGGGATATTCTACCAGCCATGTCTGTCTCAGTCACTTGATCACAGAATGAAATAAGTATCGGGTTATGGAATATACAAATGCACCTGTCTTCATATCTGAGGTAAATAGTTCAAAATAACTTACATAAGTATCTCCTACTCTTTGTCTGCAATACAATAAGGAAATGGAAACAACGTTAAAACAAGGATTCCATTGATACATTAAGGAAAATATATGCTAATGCATTTCCTTAATTAAAATAAATCAATAGGATTTTGAAGCAAGGGTGAAAACTGTAGTAACATGTTAAAATACTACCACCTCTACGATCCTCATGAATATCAACACCGATGCCGCTGCCATAATGAGCTCCCATCGAATACCGTTGCTTCCACAAGGCTGCCATTGTAAGCGGCCTGGTAGAGTAAAAAGAAACTGGACAAACAAACACATAAACATTACATCACCAACACACATCAGATTGGATGACTCAAATCATTTTTAGGAGGCACACCCCATCACAAAGTGGATAAATGCCTTGCGAATGAACCGCTGACTCTATGGTAGGTATTGAACTAGACACGTGACATTCTAGCGTAAGCACATATATGGAACACAGTGCCATCTGTAAATCTACCTTTAAACAATATATATTCCATTAAGGGTTCTTTCACTTAGTTTGTCTGGCTAAGTGGCTAAGCCCCCTTCACAGAAAAGCAAACTACGATCACAAATTATAGCCTGCAGATTCATGGATACTTCGTATTAAAATAAACCTGTTTTGTAGACTACTTACATCTTTAAATCCGGAAAGAAAGACGTTAATGTAAAAAAATACATTTTTTAAGAAGAAAACAATTCCAGTGTTAAGCATTGTTTTAACAGAAGGCCAAGGGGCACCAGTGTCCAGTAGTTCTTCGTTGCAATCCATATCGATAATGTACATGTATCACCGCAAAAGTGTATGTATTTTCATTTGGATTCTTAGCGTCACAATCGTTGATGAGGCGACGTTTGATTCTGCATCTCTCCCCAAATCAAAAGATGCAGACGTTGAAATCAAAAATTTTTACATTCCGTAATTGTTTACAGGATGTTCATACAAATGCTATCAGTGTTGTTGCTGTCATGGAGAACATTTTTAATTGGATCCATTAACGTGATCAGATCAGTTTCAAGGATGGTTTATCGAAAATAAACAGCTAGTTCTAGTTTATTTTCCTTGTCCTGAGAAAAGGTAGCCTCTACATTTCCAACCCAACCTCAAATAAAAGACGGACAATAAAAATGATCTCATATTTTGGGTCTATTTAAATAGGCTGTATACATTGTCCTGGAAATGGTTCAGTCGGCTGGCCCACGCGATATTGATTGTGCATCACCTGAATAGATAGCCTATTCGCGCCTAGAGCCTACAAAATGGTTCTGATTTTCAAGAGCCCCTGGCAAAGAGCTATAAGACAGTTTTGAAAGGTGGGAGTTCGATTTTAGACCGACAGAACAAACAGAAACCTGTAGACATGAGTACATGGACATTTATTTCACATAATTTCTTTTAAATACATGCACAAACACTACAAGGTTGGAATGTTTTCAGAAATTCTAGGAATATATTATTTTCAGTCTACATAAGGAAAAGCTGAAAAAAATATCTAAGACGTTTTAAAGGCGATGTGCATCATTATTACTTATATTTTATCTAAAAATGGGATCACAATTGTCTGGCCCCTATTAATGTCCTCCGCATATCTCCCATTTATCGATCCCTGATAACGCAATCATGATTTATAATGTGCATTAGGCTTCCAGTCTAATACTAAAAACTCACAGGTCAGAGCATATATTGTGTGTAGAGCCTATGTGTACGGGACGGGGCGTGTCTGGGTTGGTGTCAGGAAGTCAGGGCTTATAAATAAATGTGCTGCTACCCCGAGTGCAGTGGGTTTCAAGAACGCTCTTTCTCTTGTTCAGAAGATTATAGATGGCATTTATCACATAAAATGTTTATGACACGTACCACAGTCGATTGGGATTCCCCAATTTTGTGTTGTTACTTTTTTGCACATACAATGTAAATTCACAAACCTTTATCAAATCACCTTAGTGCAGGGATCATATAACCAGGGGCGGCCCTAGCCTTTAGGGGGCCCTAGCCTTTAGGGGGCCCTAGCCTTTAGGGGGCCCTAGCCTTTAGGGGGCCCTAGCCTTTAGGGGGCCCTAGCCTTTAGGGCGCCCTAAGCAAAATTAGATGTTTTGCCTCCTCTGCCCTTTTGGATCCAGGACTCTTCTACCAGACTGGGGCCCCCTAGTGGACGGAGGTCATAAGCGAATGCCTTTGTCGTTTATACCCAGGACCGGAGCTGCACTAGCACAACCTCGTACTTCTGCGTGTTTTCTTGGGGATAAAACAAGTAGGCCTACAGATTTATGTACAGAGATTAATACATGCATACATGCATGTGTTTGGAGCAGTAGGCCACCCAGATAAACAAGTATCCAGCTTGCTGTTTTATTTCATGCAGGACTGAAGGCTAATGTAAAATTAAATCAAGTTATTCACTTAGATTTGTAATGGCTGGAGGCTTACGCTGGCTACTCCAATGCTGGGGAGCTCTCTCCTGCCACAGTCCCTGAGATGGGCTTGAGATAACCATGGGTTTGTATATGCTCTCTGTCACGTTCACTTTCATTCTGTTTTAAAGCTGAACTTTTCATGTACTGTTCAGTAATCAGGGCAATAACTGTGGGATTTCTGCCATCACTTGTAAGTGTGAAAGTAGAACACAGAGCACACTTGAAAGGTTCATTGTTCAGTGATTTGATGTTAAAGCCCTATACCAACTTTATCTATCTCCCCAGAGTCTGATTAACGTGTGTTTTTATGTCTCTGTGTTACATTGAAAGGAACTATTAGTAGCACAATTGTTAAATGTAGAATGCTAACTGTCCAGACATTGTAGCAATGCTAATTTGGCTTGGCTCTAGAAACTACCTCTTCACTTCCTTCATACTGGAAGCAGAGCCATAAAAACGGTATCCACAAGTTCTGACTCTGGGGAAGTAGATAAAGGTCCTCATTGTCAAAATCCTCAACTATCCCTTTAGATATTCTGGTAAACCTGCTTCTTTTTGAAGATACAATAAACATCTTCCCTCATTTTGCTTTGTACTGGGTTGTAGAATCAGATATTAGCACAGATTTCAAAATCAACATAAACCTTATGCAGTTGTAATTATATTCAATCATAACCCACCAGAAGCACAATCATATACAGTATCTTTGAATCTAGAATTAATGAACAGTATGGCCTACTTTCAATAAGATATCTCTTGCATCAGCCTACCCTTCTCAGTAGCTATAGATGCAATGATACATATGCATGCACATATTGAATTCTCAGAGATACAGAGCTGAAGAAGAAACACACATATATGCAAATTCTCCAGTCCAAATGCAGAGGGCTTTAATAATGGATTAAGTATAAGGTAGATACAAAAGTTCAAGTAACAAAGGAAGTGTTTCTTTGAGGTTGACAGTTCAGAAGTAACATCATGCTCTCAACACCACTATGGACACCCACTCAGAGACTCACTTCGTTGCATGGTCACTACAAAAACACAGTCCTCAAAAGTGGTCTCATCTTGCCTGAAAGTAACATCCCAACATCTCAGGCATATTACTTACAATCAGAATGAGATTCAGTAGGAACAGTTCAGAGGGGGGTGCACTGCTCTCTCTATTTTAAAAGGACCCAATTGATTGTCACTCTTACGTTTGCCTCTAAACCAATGATTGGTTTGCAAGGTGGGACTTTTCAGCTGGGAGGAGATTGGAGAATGAATGGTTATGTGACCGGGGTGTCTCCTTAACCGAGGATGGGATCAATCCCATTTCTCAAACAGAATTAAACCCCAATCTGATCTGTCCTCGCCATGTGTCCATCTCCATGTCCCCGAGTCTCCAAATCAAACTGTATGCTATTCATTGATTGCACATACAACATAATATGTTTGGAACTTTGTTTTTTGGTCTGTCCACTGAGAATTCTACTCTACGTATTCTCAATGGGAGCTGATGAGGATCTTTGTCTAAAGAGCATTAGCAAGGCTTGAAAACACAGTACAGTGTCTTAAGTAGCCAAATAATTAATAGTTCATCCTTTTAGTAATATTTTGATTTCACCCTATTGCTTTTGGATGCATTATTAACTAGCTAGTTAATATTGAAGAGAATCCACTGAATTTTTGCCAGCTATTGTTAACGTTGCTATCTATTTTTATGGATTTTGCTAGCTAATGGACTAAATACATTTGAATAATAATATTATGATGATGATTACAACTTTCGTTTTGATGAACTATTAGCCTACTTTAGCCATGTTGTAGTGCAACTTAGACAAAATGGTAATTAGCCCCTGTTTAATGTAATTAGCCCGAATTCAAATTCTGGTCAACAACATGACTGCAGTGTCAATAGAATGTTAGTAACCACGTCAACAACGCAACCGAGGGGTGGAAGTGCAATTGTTGATTACAAGTGTACAAGATGGTTATGAAAACATTATCAGTATGTTAAGACAGCCTAGGTTAGCCCACTTCTCTGGGTTTGCTCTTTCACATAAAAGGTGTGATGAAAGATTTTCAGACTGAAACCACAAACATTAGAGGCAGATTGTTTACTTAATTTGTTGGAACCAGTGTGTACTGCGCTTACATGGGCAGTCAAGTACAAGTTTTGTGTGGTAGTATTGACAGATGTTTCTCACTACATTGACTTCACTTATGTATCACTTATATTTTTTCCCACATACATCTGTAATTGTTTTATTTTATTTCTTGCACTACGTTCTACAAACATTACATTTTCCAGAGACAGTTGTCATGTAAACAACACCTACAATTCACTACCACAGGCCCCACCTTGTCTTCAGATCAACATCATCAGAACAATATAAAAGTATTAAAATAGACTGCTGCTGGTTGTTTGAGATTGAACATATCAAAGAGGAAGAGTTTAAAAACACATCATCATCACATAAAGTATCTGCATTGAGTCACAACATGTAAAGTATTTATTGTATCGCATGAATGTCCATATATACGGGGTTTGATTATCAATGATGAATACACACTTTTATATCTTGAACTTGACCATACAACCCATGACTACCAAGGTAAATAGGGTCGTGTGTAATGTATAAATGTGACAAAAAAGTGAAATGTGTGGCAGTTACTTCAAAATGTACATACAGCACAAACTCACGTTACTTCATAAACACATACAGGGGTGGTGTTTTTACCGTGAAGGGGCGGGATTTACCAGGCGAGAGGCGTCATGTGATACAGAACACTCTCTTTATCTGTCGAGTGGTAAAATGAGTGTGGAGCTGGGTGGGGCGGAGTTTAGGCAGGCATGGGCGGGGCTACTTGGCATTGGCAGAGCCACTGAGCATCTTCCTGACAGACTGGCAAATTGCCTCACGGTCAATGCCGTAGATCTTGAGCAGCTCGTTGGGCTTGCCGCTGCGGGGGACGTGGGCCACGGCAAGTCGCTGCAGGGTAAAGCCCTGCTCGTTCACCACTGCAGAGCATACTGCCTCCCCCAGGCCACCTGTGGAACAGCAACATTACATTCAATACATTGAATCCTTCTTCATGACTGGAATGGGGTCAGTTACATTCAAATATTCACTTTACTACATTTAATTAAATTTTTCCTAGATTTGAAATATATTACAGGTGTAATTTAAAAAGAACTTCAGAAAAGGTCAGATTGGCATTTTTCCCTCTACTGGTAACAGTTTAACTGGGGGTTATTGTATACACTGATGCCAGATATATGTCCTTTGCCCACAGGCTCTACCTAAAGACACTTCTTCAGATTGAATTTAGAGTCCATCATTTATCATTGGTCATGAGATTGCAAAGTTGAAGCCATTGGTCTGTTTCTGTTGCCATGCGTGCACAGACACCAACTCCACCCCCATACCAAACATATTATCACACTCTCATTCCCTTAGGGAGGGATGCTACTGTTGAACATCAGACGGATTTTGGATGCCACACATCTTTGGTCTGGTCTGTCCCCTCCCCCACTCCCCTCACTTCCAAACCTTACCTACACAGACACAGGCTCGACTGGGCTGGCATGGCTGTCTGCGTTATCTAGGTCACTGAAAGCCCCATGGGCACAAGTTCCACTAAGGAAATCTGACAGCACTCTGCTCTATGGTCCTCTCTCTCCCTCTCACACACACGCACACGCACACGCACACACACACACACACACACACACACACACACACACACACACAAACTCTTCAGCAAATGAGACGCATCGGAACAGAATAATATATCTTGACCAAGCCCACTATGACAGAGTATAGCATGCTGCCCCTCTGGATCCTATGAAAACATGCCACATCATCCTGCCTCAGCCGCTCATCCAACAGGAACGAGCCACAGCAACACAGCCAAATGTCTCTGGGGCGATTAAAAAAATAATTGTAATTGTTCTACAGAATTTGACATTCGCTTTAAACCCAACTCCTCCACATTTGAGAGGTGCAATGTGGGCTACCTCATTGTCTTCCTATCAGTTACTGGGTCCAATGCTTCTAACTGCACTGCCAGCTGCCACAGAGGAGACCAAGAGGGCATGCAAGCTGCCTTTTTATGAATAAATAAGGTGGAAATATTTCAGGTTGCAAAGGGATGCAATACACAGCCTTCTGAATGCATTCAGACCCCTTCACATTCTCCACATTCCATTGTAATAGACTTGATTTGTTAATCTGACCGGAACCAGTATGTACTGTGCTTGCAGGGTACATACTGGTCAAGTACAAGCACATACATAAGTATTCAGACCCTTAATTTAGAATTTTGTAAAACTATTGTTCCCAATCCTAGTCCCAGGGACCCCATGGGGGGCAGCTTTTTGTTCTTGCCCTAGCACTCACACACCTGATTCCAACGAAAGACTTCATGACAGGTTGATTACATTAATAAAGTGTATAGGTAGTAGGGCAACATGTGAATCAGGTGTGCGAGTACTAGGGCCAGGATGCCAAGATTGGTAGCTCCTTTGATAGCTATCACAGCTTTGAGTTTTATGGGTATGTCTCTACCAGTTTTCCACACGTTGATTTGGGCAGTTTTTAACACTCATCCTTGTAGATCCTCCCAAACGCTATCTGATTAGATGATGAGCGTCAGTGAACTGAATATAAATGTTTAATGCCAGACAAATAAAAATTCTAATCCATGCTTTGGCTGAGCCATTCAAGGACATTCACCATCATGTTCTGCTAGTTAAAAAGGCTGATTTCATAGTTTTAAAGTCGATTGACGATAACAGTCCATTTCACAGATGCCATTCTTTGTTGGTCAATCACAGATGATGTTTACAACACGAATAGCTGCTCACAAATAATACGAGGGTGTTTATTTCTCTCTTGACCTTCATATTGAAGCCTTGAGACTAGCGTACAATCTTACTGCAGGGAAATGCATTTTTAATTTAAACAGCGTCTAAATATTCAGCACAGCAAGCATTGGATTTGGTCTCATTCCCCACTCTGGACTGAAGCAGAAATTGGCTTATGTATTAAGTTTTGTGTTAAGGGACTTTATATGAAGTGAATTAGTCCAATAATGGAGTTGAGTTCTGCCCAAGCAAGGCATTGTAGGGTTTGGTCTAATAGTGTTTGTGTCCTGTTTGGGCCCTTCAGTGTCATATATAATGTACCTTCGTAGTAGTGATCCTCTACAGTGAGAATCCGGCCCCTGGTCTGACGGGCATTCTCAATGATGGTCTTAGAGTCCAGGGGTTTGATGGTGAACGGGTCAATCACCCTGATGAAGATCCTCTCTGGTAAAACAACAAGGTGTATAATGAATATAGTAACAACATCCCTATGATCTGCAGAAACCCTGTTTCGCTAATTTCCGTAATCCGAAGGGAATAAAACGATAATCAAGAAACCCTAACCTGAGATGATTTAAAAACATTGAATTTGAGCAATGTTTGCGGAATGTTAGATGCGTAATATGTAATGTTTGCATAGTTCTGTGATCTGGCTGTGATATATCTGTACTTCTATTGCACCTTTCTTCAGCATCTCAGCAGCAGCCAGGGCCTCATGCAGGGTGACCCCAGCTCCGATCACAGTCACCTTGTCCTCCGCGCTCTGGTACACCACCTGAGAACGACAAGGATTTACACTGGCGGTCAAGCATAGGTTTCCCATATAATCCCTTCCTATCTGGGTGGATCAGCGAAACAAGAAACACCTCTGTAAACCTGGGTTCCAGCCATTCCATCGACTAAGCTAATCATATCATGTGCTGAATTTGGAAATAAAACTAAAGTGGTTCAGTCTAGGATGTCATTAGCCTCACCATACATATGTCTAATCTGGGATTGTTATAATTAACCAGTGTTAAACCAAAGAACTATATCTAAGGTCCATGCCAGGGAGCGCTAGGGAGGTTCACCTTAGCCTGTCCAACATGGAAGTCCTCATTGCTGTTGTAGATGATGGAGTTCTCGGGGCGACTGGTTCTGATATAACAAACACCCTGAAGATAGAAAACAGAATGCAGAGAAAGGCACTTATGTTGGACGACCAAGACAATTTGGCAGGAGGGGATAAGAACCAATATTCCTTTGGGGGTACTGGAATATGAACCAATTACATGTGGATACGTTAACAATACCTTTGTACTGGCAGCTAGCTCCACTGCCTTCTCAATAGAAACACCATCACTGGGGTAGAATATGGTTGCTGTGGGAATGGCCCTAAACATGGCCATGTCCTCCAGACTCATCAGGGCTGGCCCGTCCTCTCCTGGAAAACCAACATGCTCACATAAATTAAATTCCTTAGATACCGTTGAATGAAATAGAAGGAAAACTGTTTTATTTAATATACAAGATTATTGAGCATGTCTGGTACAAATCCCATCCATTTGATACTCTGTGGTGGCTCAACCAAGTGACTGAACTATTTCCAATGCAGTTTTAACCCAATACAAGGCCAGGTAGAACAACAGCCATGCAGGCCTATAAGACGGTCAGACACCCATGCGGACAAGTAGACAGACAGACGGAGAGGGTGACATGCAGTGTACCTGAGGAACTAACATAACAGAGAGACACCAGGTCCCCCGGTGAAGGTGATAGACAGCGTCCAGGAAAGACAGGGTCAGGAGACAGGACTCAGGAGACAGGACTCAGGAGTCAGGGTCAGGAGTCAGGGTCAGGTGTCAGGGATCGGTGAGGGAGAGAAGAAGAGAAAGGGAGGCTAGGGGGACTGCAGAGCGGTGAAGGAGGTGAGGAGGAAACCAGCAGCGGAGAGAGAGAAAAAAGACAGGAACTAGGATCAACCAAACACGGAGAACTTGTGTAGGCTTCAACATGCCTTCCACTTCCCTTACAAAGGCTTGCAGAAACCAGACAGGTACCTAAAAAACACCGCTGGTAGATCTTCTAAGTTCCGCTACATCACCATAGATTGCAGGTTGAAGTTCACGGGTGTGTCGTGGGGTGGTTGCGAGAGTGTCATGGGGTGCGGGTATGAGGGCGGGCCCTTGGTTTGGGCTGGTCGACGGAGCTCACGGACTCACCAATGGACAGGCCACAGTGGGAGCCACACAGGTTGATGTTGCTCTCGGAGACGGCGGCCATACGGAGCTGGTCGTAGGCACGGGCGAAGAAGGAGGCCAGGGTGCTGGCGTACACAACGTTCCTGTCACGGGCTGCGCAGCCCGTAGCTACGCTCACCTAGGGGGAAGAGAAGACTTTTGGCAGCTGTTGACTGTTGGGAGATTGGTCAGGGAGTCTAATGGATGGCAGTAATTTACAGTAAGAAATGACTATATCTACCAAGTTACAAACGGTTTCAAAATTGCCCCCCATTCCATATATACTGCAGGCAGGCACCGTTGTTTAACGCCTCATCTCTAGCTCCCATAATGAGACTCCTCTGAAGCCAGATACTGTCTACTCCCTGCTGTACCCATCAGCAGCACTATGTATGATGGCCCAGCTGGGTACCAAGGTTGCTAAGCCAATCACAATTAAAAGGCGGGATTGCAACTCCCAGAAGGCCATACCAGTGTTATATAAATGTACATTAGATGTCAGCCTGTCTAGAAGCACAGACTAATGTTATGTACAGGTCAGTGAAAAGTCAGTCAGGACAGAGCTTATGCTACCATATGTAAGGAATCAGTGGATCTCACTCTCACACATTGTCATTTCCTGTTTCCTGTCTCCGGAACCCTTCCCAAACCCTGTGCTCCTCTCCTCATTGTGGCTGTCTAAACCTGTTCTCATTGCACAGCAACACCAGACAGAGGAACAACTATCCCATGTCCCCTCTACTTCTCAGCTGGATGAAGGGAACAGCACTCCTCATTGCGAGGAGGAGTATGTCATCATTACTCTGCTCAGTGTGTCTCGTATATTAAAACATATTCATGTTCATTCAATAAACCCGCCCGCCGGTCATTCAGGAATCTAGCAAGCCAGCCAGTCATTCAGTCAACGAGCAAGCCAGTCTGTCATTCGGCCAACTAGTCATTCACCCAGTCAATTGACAAGTCTGTGATCCAGTCAGTCAGGTCAGGTCAGCACACCCAAACCGTCCTCTCCCTGATTAATATTAATATTCAGCTCAGCGTGACCTGTCATAAGGGCCACTCATCAAACAGCCTTGACCTACATCTGAACAGGCTGCTGCTGTAGGAGGAACCAACCAAACAGCCCAGCAGCTTTACAGAACAGTCAGGCCAAAACAGCTGGATTTCCCAAAACCATAATCTAAGATGTGTAGAGGACAGAGGGGAATGAGAGTGGTGGAGGGATGTGAGAGACACCAACAGGGCACACAAACAGATGCAGACAGACAGACAGAGGGTTCCTTGCAGAGGGAGGGAGGACAAAGGTGGGAAGGCTTGAGGATTGGGGGATTGAGGATGGGAGGATGAAGGTAGGGAGGATGGAGGATGGAGGATGAAGGGAGGGAGGATGGAGGATGGAGGATGAAGGGAGGGAGGATTGGAAGATGAGGGTAGGGAGAAATGAGGATGGGAGGATGAAGGGAGGGATGATTGAGGATGGGAAGATGAGGATGAAGGGGGGAGGATTGAGAATGGAAGATGAGAGTAGGGAGAAATTAGGATGGGAGGATGAAGGGAGGGATGATTGAGGATGGAAGATGAGGGTAGGGAGAAATGAGGATGGGAGGAGGAAGGGAGGGAGGATTGG
>JACXGJ010006104.1:0-35906 GCA_016801105.1 Esox niger
ATATATATGACATACCATAGGCACACAGCTATGAATTAAGCAGTCTTTAATCCAATGCAGTGTTTGAGATATACAACATCCTCCTCTAGAGGCAAGACAGAAGACAGCCACCCAACACCAAGGAGTAAACAACTTGGGGTGTATTTACATTATTTGTTAATGAATAATAATATTCACTATCGTTCAAAGCTTTGGGGTCACTTAGAAATGTCCATGCTTTTGAAAGGCTATTAGATACTTAAAAAAACATTTGGTAACTAACGCTCATCAAAGAAGCAATTAAACTGGCCTTCTTTAGACTAGTTCAGTATTTTCAGCATCAGCATTTGTAGGTTGGCTTACAGGCTCAAAATGGCCAGAAAAAACTTTTTACTGAAACTCATCAGTCTATTCTTGTTCTAAACAATGGTCATGAGAGAAACTGCCAAAAAACCGAAGATCTCATACAACAAAACACAGTACTCCCTTCCCAGAACAGCTCAGACTGTCTCTAACCAGAATAGAAAGAGTAGTGGGAGGCCCCAGTGCACAACTGAGCAAGAGGACAGATACATTAGTGCAGTGTTTCTCAACCCTGCTCCTGGACGGCTCCCTGAGCTAAAATAGCTAATATAGTGCATGAAGGACTTAATTAGCTGATCATTTGAATCAGGTGAGACAGAGCAGCGAGAAATCTAAAACATGCAGGGCAGGGTGGCGCCAAGCAGTAGGTTTGAGAAACACTGCATTTGTGTCTAGTTTGAGATAGATGTCTTAGAGGTCCTAAATTGACCACTTCATTAAAGAGTACCTGCAAAACACCAGTCTCAATGGAAACAGAGGGAACTCTGTGATGCTGGACTTTAATTTTCAGCTGTGCTAACATAATTGCAAGAGGGGTTTTAATCATTAATTAGCCTTTTAAATTGATAAACTTGGATTAGCATACACAACATTCCATTGGAACACAGGAGTGATGGTTGCTGATAATGGACCTCTGACATGCGGTCTGCCCAATGAACCCCATAGTCAACAGAGAACACACTACAACAGAAGTTATATGGAAAGAAGACTGATTCATAGTTTATTAGGTAAAATAAATAACACACCAAAAAGCACATTTTTAACAGCAACATGTGGTTCAGTTGAACCAGTTTGTACTTACACTACAAACCACCATTCAGAAATATCACTAAAAACTACTGAACATTAACAAGGAATGTTTCAGAGGATCGGTCATTGTGATCTCTACAGTTTTCTGTATGGCTTAGAAACACAACACAGCAAGTGCCTCTAAACAAATACTTGGAATTAGTGATGGACAAACGAGGCTTCAGTAGCTTTATTTTAGCAGCAGGATATTATGCTGGCAGCACTCTGATTTTCTGTATCACAATAAAAGCCATCATTGAAATTTAAGGCAATACAGTTAATCTAGTCTGTAAAAAAGTACAGACAAGACCAATATTGGATCAGACATTAAACAAAATGTATAGACTAGACTGAACTATCTATTGCCTTATATAGTTCAACGATGGCTTTCATTTTGAAAAAGAAAATCTGAGTTAGCGCTGCTAGAATAGTATACTGCTGCTAGAAGAACCGTAATAAAGTCTCATATGGCCATCACTACTTGGAATATAATTTTCACTTGAAAGGAAACAAAGATAATACACAACCTTAAGATGTAGCCCAACCAAACACATTTTAAAGACATAATATCTTTAAACTAAGACAAGAACAAGAGCGACAGCGGTGCCATTCGATGAGATCAAGTTGGAATCTCAGGACTCTATCCGCTCCCTCCTTTCCTGGGCAGTTCCTTTAGGTCAGTATGGATGTAGGTCATCTCCAAGCAGTTCCACAGTGACCTGGGGGATCCATCCATTACACAGTGAATCTGCAGCCACAGCCTCTTAACCACGCCCCCAGGGCAGCAGCCCACCAATCAGGAGTCTCCCGTCATTATGGATATGAACTCCTCCTGATTAACTGTGAGAAAATAAAAAGACAAACATTGATTTAAAACGTTATGATCCCATTTTTCAGTGGATGATCATTTTGTATTGCTCATGTGCACACACTCTCTCCATCTCCATCTGTATCAAACTCATCAATCATGCTGCGTAGCTCCTCGTCTGTGATGTTCTCCCCCAGCTCCCTGGCCACGCGTCTCAGGTTCCTCAGGCTGATTCTCCCAGAGTCATCATCGTCAAACAGCTTGAAGGCTTTCAGGATCTCCTCCTTAGGGTCCCGTTCCAGCATCCGGTCTGTCACTGAAAATCATGGATGAAATGAGGGCGAACACCCCGGGAGCGGCCAGACAACATATAAGGTCACACAAACAAAACCGCCACTTACCCACTTCGTTGAAGTCCTGAAATGTTATTTTGCCATTTCCCTCTCTGTCATAGTCTTTAAGTATCTTCAGGACATCTACCTTCTTTACCTCAAAACCCAGAGCTCTCATTGCCACCTGTGAGCAAAAGGGACAAAGATGACTTATAAAAAATAAAAATGGAAGACAAACAAGACAAACCAGATAACTAGTTAGAAATAAGGTAGTTAATTTTTAAGGTTTATCTTTTTGGTTTGTGGGTTTTGGGAGCAGGGTTGATACCAACCTTGTTTCACATTTTTTTGTATTACTTTCATGACAGGACAGGATCAAATGCAGGCAGACAGGGCAGAGGGAGCAGAAATGCATAGGACTCATGACAGGAGCAACATGGGATCCCTGGGAGCATATGGTCCTGGAGGCTGGAGCTAAAACCCAGTCAGAAAGCCTCCAGTCCCAGAAGAGGATTACCTTGAGTTCATGGTAGTCGATCTCTTTGTCTTTGTCTGTGTCAAACAGTTCAAATGCCTCTTTGATTTCATGCTTCTGCTCCTCAGTCAGCTCTCTCCTTTTCTTTCTCTTGGTTTTATCCACTGCCAGCTCAGTCCTGAGCATAGGTGCCAAGTGTTAATATAAAACCCAGCCTACTACAGACACACTGTGGACTGCAGACAATTGTAAGCCAAATATAAATACAAAAATCAGAGCAGGATTCTGCTCTTGCCTTTTAGTATGTTTTGGATGGGGGGCCTGCACATCTGCCTCGATAAATAAGGATAATTATATAACTCCAACCTGTGTAGGAGGTGTGTGAAGGTAGGACCTAAAATGTTGTTTACACTCCACAGATAAATGGGAAGTGGTGTTACATAAAGTAGACATGTATAGGTGAAGTATTAAGATGAGACACTGTTATCAACTCCAAAGACAAAGAACAAACTGGTACAACAGCAGCAGTTATGCAATTAAAACAACAAACGCAATGGTTTGACAACATGTTCCTAATGCACATTTTACTAAGTCTGCTGTTTCCACTGAAACAAATGAATCCCATGTACAATGCATTTATCAGATGCATGCTAAGGAAGAGAAAAAATAGGAAGAATAGGTAAGAAAGGCAAAGTGTGCTACTTATTGTGAGTGTTGGTAAAATGTGTATGTTCTCAAAATAGTTCCTTAGCGAAAGTTCAACTATTTGTGGTATTTAAATAATTATATTTGTCACTTGCTTTGTTAACAACAAAACCTGTCAACTACCAGTGAAATAATTATTTACTATCCCTTAAAAACATTAAAACACACGAAAATATAACAACTTAAAGTAAATACTATATTCATATAGCACCCTCTGCCCCATATTACTATGTTTTTGCATTGTGCAACATAAAAAAAAATATAAAAAAATTACAGTAAACATTATTGACACTTCACAGACAGGGATTACAAACAGTTGCTAAGATACAGGCACAAATCACACAGATCAGACACAGGTGGTTTACCGAGAACTGTCTTAGGTAAGTAGAGTAACGTTAGTTTTAGAATTATCTATGACCTTTCTAATCAGCATTATAATAACTGATATTTTTCGAGAATGTCTATCTAGAAAGCTCGTCAGTTTCGCAAGATAACTCGGAACCAGTGCGGCACTGGCAGAAAGTAAGCTACAATTGCTAGCTAGCAAACGTTAGTTGCTAACATTAGCAAATTTGGTTGTTATAGTTATTGCAAGGTAAAGTTAGCTACATGGTAGCTACCTCATGCATCCAGTAGAGTAGTAAACTACATACCTTAAAGACAGACTCATTCTTCAAATTGTAGCTATGGGGACATAAACTGTCAATTTAAACATGAACAATTAGTAGCACTGATAGTTTGAAAGCGGCTTCCAAAATCACAACAAACAAACTTGTAACAAATCCGTTAATCCGCGCCTGTTTCATTGATTGTAATTGGTTGATGGAGAAGCACGCATCAATAAAGTCGCTTCTGATTCGAAAGATGAAATCTCGCGTTGCAGCACATTTTCCTAAAACGACGTACCAGTGTTGCTTTCTATGACCAGTAGAGGGTGCTGCATGTTAATTTAGTTTTTTATTATTGCAACGCTTACATAGCAGTTACTCGACAACATTACGTTTAACCTTTCTATAGATACAACAAGAACAAAGCCGATAGCCAGAGGGATGAAATATAGAATAGAATAAAAGAAGAATACAACAAGACCAATAAATGTTTCCAATGCTTCCCAAAGACGTGCAGTGATTGGATGATGCCTAACAAATAAAAGAAAAGCATAATTTTGAGAATAGTAAAGTAATTAATTGCGTGCACTTGGAGGTTTCAGGCTGGGTATCTGGAGAAGCACTCTGTGACAACTGTTAATGTACAATAGACTTGTCAATGTATCTGCAAACTTTTAGGAAATTGCACAAAGAGCTTTAATTGCTACCAAAAGTGTTCTAACATCAATTGACTTAAATGGGTTTAAATATTTATATAATATAAATATGAATGGGAGAACCTTGGCTTGACCCTGGACAAACGTTACGGTCCCTCCTTACCTTCAGGCTATGGTCAAACTCTAAACCTTCTTGAGAACTGAATAAAAAAAATATTTTCCTACTTACATTTTTTGACAGGTACTTCATTGAGTAATACAAAAATAATATTAGTGGGTGGTGTGTTAGTCCCACCTAGCTATTTTCAGATAAATGTATTACATTTCATTTTAAATCTTTCCCTGAAAGAGAGTCTGTGTAATGACTGAAATGACTGACATAGAAATATATTGAGTCTAAATCATTTTGAAACTAGCCAATGGAAATCCTTGTTATCTACTGTAGACTGTGGCACTGTAAATATAAGAAGATACACAGACATTGAGCCCACGACTCTGATGTCTAGAATTCCAGATACACAATGAGGGGGAATTACCTTCAGGTGTTTCAATCCTCATATGTCTGTGCGTGCCTGCGTTCTTGTATGTGTGCATTCAGGTGAGGGCATGCATAATTTGTGTGGCGGTGTGTTCAGGCATACATGCACTGGATTGCACTGTGTATTGTATTATGTCGTTATCTAACCGATACCACCAAGGGCCAAGTGAATGATGATTTTAGTTTTTTCCTTTAAATTGGTCTGCACTTCAGACCTAAACATCCAGGTAAGGGTAGAATATAACCAGTTATTGACCTAATTAATCAATCAAGTACAAGGTACAAGCAAAAACCTGCAGACACTCCATGGAACAAGTTTGACACTTAGGGTGAAACAGGTACTAATCGTGCCCAGGCTATTCTTCTAACCAACCTGGGTCACCACACACTGACAAACAGTCAGACACGTGGTATGCACACACTCTTTCATTCACACACAAACACACACACACCTGCACACACAAGTACACATGCATGCTATTTATACAGTGGGGAGAACACACTGGGGCTTTTGCAGGTTTTCTTACTTACAAAGCATGTAGAGATCTGTAATCCAGAAAATCACATTGTATGATTTTTAAACAATTAACTTGCATTTTATTGCATGACATAAGTTTTTGATACATCAGAAAAGCAGAACTTAATATTCGGTACAGAAACCTTTGTTTGCAATTCCGGAGATCATACGTGTCCTGTAGTTCTTGACCAGGTTTGCAAACATTGCAGCAGGGATTTTGGCACACTCCTCCACACAGACCTTCTCCAGATCCTTCAGGTTTCGGGGCTGTCGCTGGGCAATATGGACTATCAGCTCCTTCCAAAGATTTTCTATTGGGTTCAGGTCTGGAGACTTGCTACTCCTGGACCTTGAGATGCATCTTATGGAGCCACTCCTTAGTTGCCCTGGCTGTGTGTTGTCATGCTGGAAGACCCAGCCACGACCCATCTTCAATGCTCCTACTGAGGGAAGGATGTTGTTGGCCGAGATCTTGCGATACATGGCCCCATCCATCCTCCCCTCAATACGGAGCAGTCGTCCTGTCCCCTTTGCAGAAAAACATCCCCAAAGAATGATGTTTCCACCTCCATGCTTCATGGATGGGATGGTGTTCTTGGGGTTGTACTCATCCTTCTTCTTCCTCCAAACATGGCAAGTGGAGTTTAGACCAAAAAGCTAAATTTTTGTCTCATCAGACCACATGAACTTCTCCCATTCCTCCTCTGGATCATCCAGATGGTCATTGGCAAACTTCAGACGGGCCTGGACATACACTGGCTTGAGCAGGGGGACCTTGCGTGCGCTGCAGGATTTTAATCCATGACGGCGTAATGTGTTACTAATGGTTTTCTAATAATTGCGCCAACAGTTGTAGCCTACAATTCTACAATCATTACACAGTTCTCTGGTCTTGGCCATTGAGGAGAGGTTGGAGTCTGTTTGATTGAGTGTGTGGACAGGTGTCTTTTATACAGGTAACAAGTTCAAACAGTTGCAGTTAATACAGGTAATCAGTGGAGATCAAGAGGGCTTCTTAAAGACAAACTAACAGGTCTGTGAGAGCCGGAATTCTTACTGTTTGGTAGGTGATCAAATATGTATGTCATGCAATAAAATGCTAATTGATTTTTTTTAAATCATACAATGTGTCTTTCTGGAATTTTGTTTTAGATTCTGTCTCTCACAGTTCAAGTGTACCTATGGTAAAAAATTACAGACCTCTACATGCTTTGTAAGTAGGAAAACATGCAAAATCAGCAGTGTATCAAATACTTGTTCTCCCCACTGCATATTTATATATACCCGCACACAAATACACACCCTATATTATTAAGTTATCTGGGGTCATGAGAGTTGGTCGGCAGTGAAAAGTTTATAGCCCAGACCATGTTCTTCCCTGACAACATATCCCAGGACTTCCAAATATCTGTGTCAGGACATAAAAACAAACACACTTACAGAACATACACACACACACTCATACACATTCACATTCGTACACACTAATACACACACTTTTTGGCAGCGTCTTGCCAGCCAGTCCAAACCGGTTTGTGTTTATCTCTGGTACAGTAGCAGCTCCTCTAGAGCATCAGCCATAACTGTACTCATGTGACCTCTCGTCATGTGTGTTTCTTGACACTCACCACAGCTGAAACACAACAAAGATTTCCTTTTGATAGTTTCAGAAAACATACAACAAAATATGTTTTACACGGGAATAATGGAATTTTCTGTTCTATTCTGTTATTTTTAAACATACTTCCCCAGACAGATTGTCAGTAAAGACTCAGATTATCCGCTGCAACTCAGTGGAAAACAAGTGGCTTGTGTTAATGATTTTAGTTAAGCTTAGTTTATCTTGAAGTGCATCTAAAAAATGTGAAATTCGTGGAAAGGTAAACTTTTTCCATAACTGAAATCACAAAGTGACACTTTCATATATTCTAGATTCATTACACATAAAGTGAAACATTTCAAGCCTTTGTTGTTTCTGTCTTGATGACTACAGCTTACTGCTCATGGAAATGAAACATCCAGTATCTCAAAATATTACAAAAAAATACAATACAGAAATATTGATCTGGGAAGCAGGTGCCAAGTCCTGCTGAAAAAAGAAATCAGCATCTCCATAAAGCTTGCCGGCAGACAGAAGCATGAAGTGCTATAAAACCTTCTGGTAGACGGCTGCATTCACTCTGGACTTGATAAAACAGGGTGGATCGACACCAGTAGGTGACATGGCTCCCAAATCATCACTGACTGTGGAAACTTCACAATGAAATTAAAGCAACTCTTCCACCAGACTCTGAGACCTTGATTTCCAAATGAAATGCAAAATTCACTTTAATTTGAAGAGAGGACTTTTGACCACTGAGCAACGGTCCAGTTCTTTTTCTCCTTCACCCAGGTAAGGCACTTCAGATGTTGTCTGTGCTTCAGGAGTGGCTTGATTCTAGGAATGCGACACCTGTAGCCCATTTCCTGGACACGTCTGTGGTGGTTCATGATGCAATGACTCCATGATGCACTGACTCCATGATGCACTGACTCCATGATGCACTGACTCCATGATGCACTGACTCTTGTGAAGCTCCCCCAAGTTCTTGAATCGGTTTTGCTTGACAATCCTCTCAAGGCTGCGGTCATCCATGTTGCTTGTGCACCTTTTCCTACCACACATTCTCCCTGAATATGCTTTGATACAGCACTCTGCGAACAGCACTCGTGGAGGGTGTCAATGCGCGTCTTCTGGACAACTGTCAAGTCAACAGTCTTCCCCATGATTGTGGTTGGGTGTACTGAAGGCTCAGGGAGTTAATTATCTGATTAGAGCTCTCCTCAGTTCGACATTTCTGTATTGTAAATATTTTATTATAATATTTTGAGATACTGAGTTTTTGATTTACAAGAGCTGTAAGCCTGAACCATCAAGATAGAAACAAAAAGGGCTAGAAATGTTTCACTTTGTGTAATGAGTCTAGAATATATGAAGGTGACAATTTTAGATTTGAATCAAGAGGAAAAATGAACCTTTCAACAATATTTACATATTTTGAGATTTATTTATTTATTTAGTATTTGTAAGAGAGTCTTCTGAAGCACTTTTTGTATTCTTGGGTCAGCATCTAGCATCTGCACACCTGGATTTGAGAAGTTGCCTAGCAGATCCTCTCAAGCTCAGTCTGACTGGACGGGGAGCGATCTTCAGGTTTCCTCACAGATGTTTAGGTGGGTTTAAGTCCAGGCTTTGGCCAGGCCACTCGGGGATACCCACAGACTTGTGCCTTTGAAAGGCACGCTTAACTGTTTTCAGATCGGCTGATTAAAACGATCTAGCCACACCGTCTATCAATTTGTTTTAACGTATAGTCTCCTCATACTTGCTTTAGACACTCCCAGTACACCCTCTCCCCCAGCCTTAACCACCCTGGACTAGCTGATTCTATGCCAGTCTTTTTTAGTAAGGGAAGGGGGAGACAGGTTATGTTATTGTTTAAATATTTGTAAATGTTTGTGGCAGGGTTCTGCACGGTGCAGCTTTAAACTGAAGTTTAACCTCAAAGTTATTGTATCTTCTCAAATTATAATACTTTTTTGTCCAGTTATAAAATAAAGCAACTGTGTGTGTTGGGGTGGTTGAGAAAGGTTCATCAGCTTACAAAATCTCAGTCATGCCACCCTGCAATGTTCATTGCAGTGTTGGCATTTTACTGTACATTCTGACCCTCTCCTGAGATCCAGAGAGAGCGGGATGAATAGAAGTAGAAAAAAAGATACGGCACGAAAAATCGGATTAGTTGTAGTTGAGATTAAATTACAAATCTTTCGACAGTACTGTCCAGACAACGGGGAAGAACTAGGGATGGCTTTAGCCAGCATCTGTTCCACTGTATGTGTGTGTGCGTGTGTGTGTGCATGTGTGTGTGCATGTGTGTGTGCATGTGCGTGATCGTGTGTGGTAAGCTGCTATTAGGCTGATATGAGCGCATGAAAATGTCAACATTCCTGGAACCCATGATGCATGTCTGTTTCGGGTTGTCTGCCAGTTTGTGTGACAGAGACAGTGAAACGGAGTGTGTTGGAGAGAACAATTCTTCACTGTCCTGCCTGGCTCTCAGATATTGCAATGGAAACAAGAGATAGAGAGAGGAGGGATATAAAGGCTGAGATACAGAGAGGAAAACTGAAGCAGATGGAACAGACTGCTCTCTCCAAACCCTGTTGCAGAGTAGACACGGTTTTCAGTGTGATCCAATTACCCTGCTACACCACCTAACTCAGGCTTATGCAGTTCACACGGTTTCTACAAAAAAGCTTCTTTATTCCATACAAAGGAAGATTGTGATAGCATTCAGATCAGTAATGGCAATAATGGCATCACAAACAGCACACAAACATAGAAAAACGATAAATACAAAAATATATTGCACTTTGTATCAGTTTGGAAGTGGAGATCAACTTTGAATGACATTATTGGTTTTGCTTTGAAAACCACAACTGACTTGTAAACATTTGAAATAACTTTTTACTTATTTTTGGCTGTTTCTGTTCTCTCATTGTAAATAAGGAGCTTCGTTCCGTGTTCCTTGTCCACATATATCAATCAAACAAGTGCTTCCTAGGTTACTGTATCTATATAGGGTTATAGTAAGGAAAGACACCTGAAAGACAATGTGAGTGCTCAAAATACACACCGGTCTGGAGACACACTATCAAGCAAACACTGCCCATAACCCAACCTCCTGGACGTCCTCACAACTCTCTTTGTTTGCAGGTTATTCCACCATTCAGAAATCTCAAGACAAACTAAAACCCAAAAAACAATCTTTTTTCATTTGTTTCTTAGTTTGTTCGAACAGGGCGCGTCCTGTGCTGTTTCTGGTAAAGCAGTGTTGGTGAGAAGACAACGGACATGTTCCAGCATTTATGAGAATTGAGGAAGAAAAGCTGTGTAAATTAGGTCGTCAAACAGCAAGAAAGGCATGTGCAAAATTCACTGTGAGGCTGGAGGAGATTCCTGACCACGTTTTCAACAGAGGATAGTTTCTTTTCTTCTTCTCTCATCTAGTCCTAGATGTGCTATGTAATGGTCATATACTGTATCAGAAACTGGGTCTAACAACTAGCTATTCTTCCTTAACAGCAGAAAACTGCAATTTTGTTCAGTGGTTTCTCCTAGCCTATCCACACAGCTGACATCCCTGTTTACATCCACGTACACCTTCCTGAGGAAACCTAGGATGAGACGGCCATGTTGGCATCAGTATGGAGCTATAGCAGCGACCATGTTGGATCCATCTATGGATGACTGGCTCCAGCACAGGGCTATAGTGGCGGCCATGTTGGATCCATCTGTAGGTGCTCAGCACCTGCAGAGGACTATAGCAATGACCATGTTGGATCTCTGTGTAAGTGTAGTTTCCTGTCTGATCAGAGCAGACCAGTGTTATGTTCAGCGAGAGGGGCATGTGTCGGGTCTCCTGACCTCCTGACCTTCAAATCCTGGTTCTGGGTTCGGATCAACCTGAGAAAAAGTGATGATGTTAGTTAAACCTAGAATCCCGTGTGTGTGATTTTGTGTATGTATGTGTCTGTGTGTGTGTGTGTGTGTCCAGGTCTACTTGGGGTATGCGTGTACCTCAGAGTAGAGTGGCGGGGGCTGGTATCTGAACTCTGTGATGTAAGCATGAAGCGTTCCCTGGTCTTCTTCATGGACGGCTGACTCCTCACACCGCTCAAGGCAGCCCCGCCTTTGCTCCTCTGTCACTGCCAGGTCACTGTAGCTGGGCGGAGCTGAGAATACACACACAGCACGGGATTAACTTGGGTCAACACACACCACAAACAAACATACACACTTTGCAAAGGCTATGTACACACTGCCTTCACAAACACACACACAAATAGATGCAAACACACACACACTTTGTGTTGATCTTACCTTCAGGTCTCTCTGGCCAGCTGGTGGTACTACAGTAACTGCTGATGCTGTTGGTTCGACTGGTGAATGCGTGGAGTGGGATGGTACCAATCACCAAAGGCAACGACAATGACAGGTTCAATCCACCAGGGATGTCCACATACACCTGCGTGTAAACCAATCAGATTTCACTGACAAACACTTAACACTCCAACACATAATTAAGCATTAAGGCCAGAGGCTGTGTTCTTTATAGTCAATATTCCGCTAATTCAGCTAATCACCATTAGGATTCCAGCCCACCGGGTTCTAAACACGTAGAATGATTCCTTACCACCAGTGAATATTCCACTCTGATGAGTGGACATTCCAGGATGGACGGGGAGACAGGAGGTATGTGGAGTAGTTTTCCATCCCAGCTCTGACTCTTCCCCTGGAGCAGGTTGTCACCACGCAGGGCTGCCACCTGCTGCTGAAGCTGCCGGGCTTTTCCCTTGGCTAAGTAGGTCTGGGTCTGGCACAGCGCTGCTTTGGGCACCACCACCCTGGACGAACAGTTCTCCACCTCCGCAAATATCTGAATGGACTCGCCTAGGCGAGGAGGAGAGGAGAGGAAATGTGGGGTGGTGTTGGAGTAGGGATGGGCTGTGTGTGTGTGTGTGTGTGTGTGTGTTGCTTACCTGGTGTGTATCCCTTCCTCTCGATTTTGGCACTGAGTGAGATAGGTCCTGAGGCGCAGAACCAGCAACACAGGGTCTTGTCCTTAGTTCCAGCTTGAGGAGCCTGTACAGAGGAATGTTAAAAGGCAAAACCATGAGCATGGTCAGAGTGTCTCCGTGTGGGTGTCTGTGCGTGTCCGTGCGTGTGTGTCTGTGCGTGTGTGTTTGTGCGTGTGTGTCTGTGCGTGTGTGTCTGTGCGTGTGTACACTCCTCAGTCCTCACCAGAAGCAGTGGTGTGTTGATGTCAATGTGTTCAAATACAGTGAACTCCTTCTTCACTCTGACAGGCAGCAGCCATGGTCTGTAGAGCTCTGCTCTCACCCAGTACCTCACACTGCCATGTTTCCCTTCAAACGACGTGGCCAGGGGCCTGGGGGGAGAGGGAAGGGGAGGGGGGCAGGTCTATATTATTAGAGTTCGATGTTTGGATAAGATTCTGTGTTTAGTGTTTGAATATTATGCTATTGCTATAGTTGTGTGTGTGTGTGTGTGTGTGTGTGTGTGTGTGTGTGTGTGTGTTACGTACATTTGTGGTAGCAAAAAGCTGAAAGCGAATTCGTGTAACCCTGTGTTGAGAACAGTTAGGGCCTCTTCTGGACTATCCTCATCTGAAACACAGGAGAACAAGATTCCAAATACCAGACCTGACACCCACTAACCTGCACACATTATAAGCTAAACACACTTTTTCATTTCATTATATAATCCTGGTTAACACCAACATAATAAACCCATTAATAAAAGGCTACATGACATCTAACCACAAACAATTAATGGATTATAACACATGGCCAAAAAAACCACATATTAAACATTATACAGCCCAACCCAGTTATGACAATTCAGTATAATTTATTGTACCCATTATTTCATAAGTCATCAGTAAATCAGATTAAAACATTTACTGTCATGTTCTTCCTATTCGGTACACAAAGTACAGATTGAGACACAAAGACACACCCAGACAGAGGGAACATGAATGCCCTTTCACTTCCGCAATCGAAATGTCATTTTCTCTTTAGCAGCAGAGAACATTGTGTGTTTGTGTGTGTGCCAGTGTGTATATGTGTGCATGGGTACAGTATGTTCAACAACACTGGCTATCGTAAACAGCTATGTATATGTCTGTGTGTGTGTGTGTGTGTGTGTGTGTGTGTGTGTGTGTGTGAGTGAGTGTGTGTGTGTGCGGTTTCCAAGTCACACCGGCAGTGCAAGAAGAGCAGGAGCAGACCGGTATGAACCAGAATGAAGAGCGGATTTTCAGCCGGATACTCCAATGAATATATTACTACTCAGCGTCCCATTGGAGGGAAGCTAACCTAGTCCCGCCCTTCAACCAAGCCCATTTATGAATTACTATTTGTTCGTTCTGTATGTGCAAGGATGGAGAGAGAGAAACAGGCATGGAGAGAGGTATTGGGAGAAGGGAGAGAGAAAGAGAACAGACGGTAGAGTTAGGGAGGGAGAGAGAGTTAACCTAACATCTTCATGCCATGCACCAGTTGAAGCAGGCAGAGAGACTGCAGAGAAAGACAGTAGTATTTGACAGAAATAAAGAGGGACTCGAGAGCAGGTACATTCACGCATCTTTATTAAAAGCCAACAACATGTTTTATTTTACTACTCATCAATCAGACAACCAGTCAATCAACACATAGCATGAATCAGAGTTATTACAGTGCGACAAGGAACATATCCAATACTTACAGAACATAAACTAAGAAACAAAATACTTGAGCAACAAGTGAAGGTAAAATCTGTAGAGGGAGCAAGCAGCTCTGATCCTGTAGAGCTACAAGGTGTGCAGACGTTTGTTTCAATGCAGCACTAGCAGACCTGGGTAAACTAATCATGATTAACTATTTAGGCCATCATTAATTTAAACAGGGGATCAGGTATGTTGATGCTGGGCTATTAGAAAAGACAGCACACCATATAGCTTTTCAGCCACCTCTGAGGTAATCACATATAGGATCAGCACATTACATTTTATACCAGCCAGCTACATATGAACCCTAATTATAAACATTGTTTTCGAGAATGCTATTCTGACCTTAGGGTACCAGTAGGTTTGGTTGCCCGTTTCTGAGAAGGCAACCAGTCTTCTGAAGAAGGTCTTGATGGTGTTTGTCATATTGTGGTGGATAATTGTTCTCAAGAAAATATTACTTCAGCTCTCCAACATTAACCTAGTCTGATTTGCCCAGGCAGAGAAGCATTATTGCCATGAGTTATAAGATGCCATGATATTAATAGTATGATTGTTGTGACTACAATATTTATTTCTTTAAAAAAAAGTATTGTTGTTGGTGTCTTGACATTTTATATCCTGTTAAAATATGAAATAAATATTAACTTTAGTAGTTTACATGTCTCTCTAAAGCAGCTTTATGCAAAGAGAACTATTACTGTATACCAAAACTCAATGTTGGTAGTCTAGCAGGGTCCTACTATAAATTAGTTATTGATACATTGCCAATAGCAACTGTTAAATTAACATATCAGTTACCTTATGAAATAGGTGTGGCACAGGTCTACTACGTGTTTGGCCAACGTAGGATTATTTTCTATTTTTGCCTCTTTTTTGTTGTTTTATAGTTCTCTACTACGTAAATGTTATAGCAGCGAACTGAAGACAAAGTTGCATGAGTGTTGCTTTAGAATTGTCATTTCCTTAGATAGAATGATGTCATTCTTGACGCATATGAGTGTTTAGACCAATCAGGAGCGAGAGAGACTTATCCCCCGCTCACGCACCCCACCCCCCTTCCTTTAGCCAGTTTGTGAACAGGTTTAAACCGCTTCTAACAAAGGGAGTAAACTTCAGGATGTCATCAGCGAAAGAATTTAACTGATAAAATTATGAAACGAAAACAGTAATCACCGATGAAAATGTTACGATTTAAACTGATTCCGGTTAGACTGGGTCGCACAAATACAAATTTTAGACCAAAATAGGTTTATTCACTTATCACATAGCATGTAGGTTGAAACCACTTGCTTCGACTGTTAAATTAGAATATAACTTAATTAAACAAATTACTGTCTACTGTGTGTCATAAAAAAGTGTAAATTAATAAAAGATGAATGTTGCATTGGCAATCTTGCGTTATTAAATATCTTAAACTGAACGAGGAATATCCACCCATTGCACCATGGCTCTATCTTTTGTCGCATCAGGACCACTATCTCACCTGAGTGAAAGAACACATACACCGGGGCACATAATGAAAGCCGTCATGTTCCAATTAATGCGAAGTGTGTGGTAGACTATGCATTTTGTGTGAAATGAAACACATGAATGTTACCTAACTAATGGCGTAGCCTATAATAACCACAGCAATAGCACAGCACCCTAACACTGCCTATAAGATGATACAGCGTGTTCCAGTTCTCTTTCAGAACCCCCAGAACTATGACTACTGCCTAACTTCTTAAAATGTGGCCAGCACATCTCTGATAATGAGTGCATAATTATGATGTGATTGTCCCTTACCTCGCTCCTCTCCTATTAACGTGTCGCTATGGTTTAAGTATTCCACCTCCTCGGTGTAATTCTGAGTGTAGGCAGTGTTGGCCCCGGCGTTCCGGGACTCGGTCCACCGCACCTTGGCTATTCCTCTGGCGGTTATGTTTAGCGTTTTAACGCGAACCTCGCCGGCGACTTCGATTATTACTCTCCCCGAGACAGAATCGCCGCCGGAGTAAAGAGGAATGTTGTTGTCGTTTAAGCAGTCGAAACAGACCGCTAAAGTCTTTACCTTGCCCAGCACCATTGTGTTAAAAAATTGCCTCTACGAAAAGGAAGAAATCATAAAAGATCCACACACAGACCACGGCAACACGTTTTTGGGCAGAACAGACCGCCCCGCAGGCTGGATCAGTGGTCCTCACACTGGCGGTTCAAATGGATGTCAAACGCAAAGCAGCGGCTGAGAGCTGTCATCCTTCTAGTGCGCTACTTTCCACTGCCGCCAAGCTCTGCTTTCTGGTGTGCTGCGTGGTGTCTCAGAGCTCTTAAAGGAGACTCCGACATAGCCGGCTGATAGGTGTTGCTAACATGAGACCAAATCTTAAGTGACCAAAACAACAAAATACGACATGAACTCTATATGCAGCTAACTCAGTCCTTTTTTTAAATATAACGATTAGGCTTCCCGTACCTCATTAACTACCCCATGCTTAGACCTCCCAGATGTCCAATCATCCGCAGAGTGGGTTTTGTCCAACCTGTTACTGGACCTACTGAATAACGAAAGCACATTTATTAAAATAGCACCATTCATACATCGAAGCAATTCAATGTGCTTTTCAAAGAAAAACATAAAAATACAATAAATAAAAACAAATACTAGAATTAAGACAAATAGGCAATTCAATGTGCTTTACATAGAAAAAGAATATTTAAATAGAATAAAAATGAAATGAAAACATAACTCGTACATTCCATTATAGATTCCATAAGGAAGCTAAAAAAGCTACAAGGCTACGTTTAAGTTTGATTCTGACTATAATTTTAAGATGATAGAATGTTGTTTTGATTTGACTGGTGAATGTGAGCTCTGAGTCTGTTAGAACAGTAAGATTTCACACTTGGTCTATGGTTTTTAGGGCTCAAAAATCCATCTCTTTACTAATACTAGTTCTCTTACTTTTGTTGCCAAACACAATCATCTCTGTTTCATCTTGGTATAATTGTAAAAAATGTTGGTTCATTTAGGCATTTTAGTGCTCTATACAGTGACACAGTGAGTCTTCTGGGCTGTTGTGAAACGGTTCAAGAGCCATATATATTTGAGTATCATCGGCATAGCTACTGTAGTTAATGTTGTTGTTCTGTAGAATTTGGCCCAGAGGTAGTATATTGAAATTGAACTGAAGCGGTTCGGGAACTGATCCCTGAGGAACTTCGCATGTCATAGCCACCATATCAGATGATTGCCAATGGTGACAAAGTAACTCCGGCCATCTAAGTAAGACCTGAGCCAATTAAGGACTGTCCTGGAGAGTCCTACCAAATTTTCCCAGCCTGTCCAAAAGTGTTCCATGATACACTGTGCCAAATTCAGCACTGAGGTATAATAGAACCAGAACTGTTATTTTATCCAAATCCTTGCTCAGCCACATATCCTTTAAAACATTCATCAGAGCCATTTCAGTACTGTGGTGAGTTCGGAAGCCTGACACAAATTTGTCAACGAGACTGCTTGTGTTCACAACATTGCTGACTTGATTGAAGACAACCTCCTCAACAAGGTTTATAGTTGTCCAATACAGATGCATCCAGTCTTCTCTTTTTCAATAGAGGCTAAATGGTAGCTGTTTTTAGTGATGTTCGATTGTTTGCAAATGCTTGATTGCAGAGAGCCATTAATTATTTGCTGCAGATCAATTGTCGAGACGACATGTTGAAGTTTTAAGATGATGATTTTTTTCTTCTAGGGCTTTGGATTTATTAAAGTATTAAATTGTGACTTAATAACCATGTTATTTCTTGGTGGTCATAGTGTTGATTTTTTTACTGTGTATTTCTGATGGTCTGTCTAAAACTTTGAACATGTCTATCTAATACAAAAGAAACAAGCAAATGTATAGCATTTT
This sequence comes from Esox niger, assembly GCA_016801105.1. Classification (NCBI taxonomy): domain Eukaryota; kingdom Metazoa; phylum Chordata; class Actinopteri; order Esociformes; family Esocidae; genus Esox; species Esox niger. The sequence goes on from JACXGJ010006104.1 coordinate 17,997, forward strand.
TCAATGGACAAGGCTAGTTCTGAGGCTATCTGGTTTTGGGGTTTGTAAGCTTGTCAACCATGGCAAATAGAGTGTGGGTATTGTTGAGGTTTCTGTTGATCATTCCCGATAAATGTTGCTCTGTAGCCCTGCGTAATGCATAGTTGAAGTAACAAAGTCTTTGTTTATAGATGTCATAATGGATTTGAATCTTGGATTTTCTCCACTTATGTTCAGCTTTCCTAGATTCTTTTTTGAGGGTGTTTACCATTATGGTGTTTCTACACAGGGCCGTCTGTTTGCTCAGAGTTTTCTCAACCTTTACCAGTGCAATGCAATCCATGACATTCAATATTTTGGCATTAAAATCATCCAGGAATACATCAACTGACTCTGCATTTATTGTTGGTGAAATAGCTATCGCCTCCATTAACTGAGCATTGGGAAACAAAAAAATGAGTTTACTTGAACATACGGGGGATAAGTGATTAAAAAAAGACACAGAAATCATCAGACAGGGCCAAGTCTTTAACCATGACAGGAAATATCTAAACCTTTAGAGATAGCCAGGTTTAGAATGTGGCCTCGAGTGTGTGTACGCTCTTTCAAGTGTTGAGGGGGATCAAAAGTGTCAAGTAGTGCAAAAAGTTCTTAGGCAATAATCATACAATGGATCTACAGTTGTGCTCATAAGTTTGGCATAAATTGTGGAAGGTTGGCATTGTTTTTGAAGATATGGCTGATCATATCTTTATGATCTTTATTCAATGATAGTGGTCATAAGAAGCAATTTATGATCACATCATTTTTTGTCTGCTTTTAAATTCATAATGATATCAGAAATCTCCCAAATTGCCCTGATGAAAAGTTTACATCCCCTTGAATGTTTGGCCTTGTTACAGACACACAAAGTGACACACAGGTGAAAATGGCAATATAAGGTGAATTTACCACACCTGTGGCTTTTTAAATTGCAATTAGTGTCTGTGTATAATTAGTCAATGAGTTTGTTGGCTCTCACGTGGATGCACTGAGCAGGCTAGATACTGAGCCATGGGAATCAGAAAATAACTGTCAAAAGACCTGCATAACAAGGTAATTGAACTTTCTAATGATGGAAAAGCATTGCAAAGGCCAGTCAGTACTGTTCAAGCACTGATTTAGAAGTGGAACTTTTGGGGATCTCTTGATATCTAGCCAATGCCAGGTAGACAAAGAAAGATTTCAGCTAAAACTACCCAAAGAATTGTTCAGGATACAAAGAAAAACCCATTGGTAACCTCAGGAGAAATATAGCCTGCTCAGGAAAAAGACGATGTAGTTGTTTCAAGGAGTAAAATACAACGTTATTTGAACAAAAATGAGCTGCATGGTCGAGCTGCCAGAAAGATGCCTTTACTGCACCAATGTCGTGAAAAAGCCAGGTTACAGGCTTAGTATCATCGAGCCACTCTGCAGAGATTGCAAACATGCGGGTCATGCAAGACAACCAAAGACTTTGCATGACCTGCAGGCATTTTGCCAAGATGAATGGGCAGCTATACCAACTGCAAGAATTCGGGGCCTCACAGCCTACTATTGCAAAAGACCGCATGCTGTCATTAATGCTAAAGGGGGCAATATAAAGTATTAAGAACTAAGGGTATGCAGACTTTTGAACAAGGGTCAGCTCCTTATTTTTCTTTGTTGCCATGTTTTGTTTTATGATTGTGCCATTCTGCTATGACCTACAGTTGAATGTGAATCCCGTAAGAAATAAAAGACATGTGTTTTGCCTGCTCACTCATGTTTTCTTTACAAATGGTACATATATGTGTATGCAAACTTTTGAGCACAACTGAAGTTTTGTCCTGTGCAATAGATATTTCGGATATAAATTTTTCTTGGTTCCCAGGAAGGATCCAAGGAAAAAATTAAAAATGTATTCATTTTATTAATAATTGTATTTATTCAATTAATTTATTCCTTCAACCTTTTTTAAGAAATTTTATCAAATTCATTTTGATGTGAATTGATCCAATGTGTCACGTCCTGGCTAGGCCCCTGGCTGGGGCCATAGTCAGGACGTGGCCAGAAGAGGTGCCTCTAGGCACCTCTATGTTGCTTCGGTCTCCCCAATTGGAGGCAGGTGTTGGTTATTGCCTCCAATTGGGGAACCTATTTAAGTTGACTGTTTGCCCACATGAATGTGGTTCATTTTGGTTGTCACCCGAAGGCTATGCAGCTCAGTCATCTAATTCTGCTTTAAGTTTGTTTCTTCCTTCCCTACTTGTTTTCACCATTAAAATTATGGATTACTACTACAATGACCGTTCTGCCTCTGCCTATCTGTCCACAACCCAGAATTATGACACAATGTTTTATTATGAACCGGTTGCAATTTCTATTTAAATAGTAATATATATAGCAATTGTAATATGTATACTTCTATGTGAACCAACTTATTTCACTCATTATAATTACAATACATGATTTGAAATAGCATTTTTGAACACTTAAAATACACTCCTAAAATGTTATATAATACGATTTCTTATCATTCCTTGTTTGATATGAACACTTTTCATAAAAGAAAGTTGTTGACAGCCATTCATTGTTTTTATAAAGTAAAACCTAAATATCCATTCAGTCTTGCTAAAGACTAAAATCAATATTTATTTTGTCATTCTAAGAGGGGTCACTCCAGAAATTAAGTTGGCCCAACCAGGATGATAATATCTATTAAATAGCATGGAATACTACAAACTAAAAAGAAAAGAGGAACACTTCTGTGAAACCCTATTACCCTTAAACTCAACTCTCTACCTCAAAACCAGTTCCACTTTTTGCTGGACCACAAGCAGAGCCGGCCTAAAAGAGTAAATGTCTCTTACTGACTGACTGCCCCTTGATAAATAGCGTAGTGGTTGAAGATACGGCCTACAGAACATCAGGTCCTGGGTTTTGCCTCCAGTCACAGTCAAAAGACAATATGCCTTAGGATTTGTTCAGGACAGACAAAAGCTTTGTTAGCTAAGATTAAACATTTCAGGTGGATATTAGGATTTGATCAGGATAGACACAATTCTCTTGTCATTTCACTTGACGATGAAGTCAGTTGTCATCACCTATATTGATAGATACTGTATCAATGTCATTTACAAATTGCTTATTAACTTTTAAAACGGCCAGTGGCAAAAGATAATTTGTTCAGGATAGACAAAAACGTTGCTGGCTACAACCTTCAGTAGCTATGTTATAAGAAAGGTGAAATTGTTTACTGTTAGGTGTAGCTCACCCTATCCCTTGTTTACTGTTCCTACTATTGTGGTTTTTTGTTTTGTTTATTTGTTGTGTACAGTGTACTTGGGTTTCCTGAAAGGCGCTTAAAATCCCATATATTATTATTATTATTATTATATCGTTGTCACGAGGGCGCAGGGAATCCAAGGCGGGAGATGGAGACAGGCGCAGAGGTGCAGAAAACAGACTTTAATGGTGTAAGAAACCAAACAAAACTGAGGGCCGTGCACTAAAAACAGAACACACTCAAATTAGGCGAGCAGGAGCAGGAGCAGGAGCAGGAGCAGGAGCAGGAGCAGGAGCAGGAGCAGGAGCAGGAGCAGGAGCAGGAGCAGGAGCAGGAGCAGGAGCAGGAGCAGGAGCAGGAGCAGGAGCAACATTCACATGGACAACAGACATTAAACAATGACCCAACCAAGGTAGGGAGAAACTGACTGAACTTAATACACAGACTAACGAGGAGAACAGAAACAGGTGGGGGCAAAACGCAGATGAATGAAATACACTGATCAACTGAAACAAGGACACGACAAATCCCAGACAAACAGAAAACAAGGAATGGAACGGCCCCAGCAGGCCGGGACTGTGACAATCGTGGCTATTTCTGGTGGATCGTATGTCTTAGGATTTGTTCAGGATAGACAAAAACTTAGCTGACTACACGACTCATCTTTTCCCTTGATGAAAAGGTCAGTTTTCGTCACTTATATTGATACAGTAGTTATTGTATCAATGTTATTCACGAATGGCTAATAAGCTTTAAAAATGGCCAGTGGCAAAAGTCATAGATGCTATTTTTGGGGTAGGTAATATTAATACCTCATTATAGCACAATGGTTAATGGTGTCTAACGACATATTCTATCTTGGCGTGATGTTAATTCATGTGTACAGCTCTGTGATGTAGTGGTTAAAGACTCAGCCTTTCACGTGGGTGACCTGGGTTTGAGTCTCAATAGGGCAAGAATATTCAACACCTTCCGTTGTGGGCCAGCTGAACTGGGCTTGCCTGGTTTCTTGTTTTTATCAACCCTCTGTAACCCATATGAAATATGGGCCTACTAATACACAATATCATTTTGAGGTGTAGTGGCATATTGCTTCAATAAGGAGGCGCTGTATGTCCATTCAAATGAGTGGAATGAATTGCGCTCATTTAAATGTATCGTCATCTGTTCAAGAACAGACATTTCTTTACATCGTGTCAAGTGTCACCACCTCACTTGAAACAGTTTTTGGAATAACATAATAGTCTTAAATATATAGCTATTTTCATATATAAAATTCTGGTAAGTAGTAATTTTAGTAGAATCTCAGCTGTGAAAGAGAGAGTTTTGAGTGATAAACAGCTTAGCTAATTGCTTGCTCTGGTGATGGAGTAGTTGCGATGCTAATTGCTAGCTCAGGTCAGTGGAGCAGCTAATTGCACGATAAATTACCAGAGATGTGTAGCACTTATATTGTTAATATTAAAGCCACCCGGTTTTAGTGGGTTAACACAACTTCATAGTTTGTTGTACTTCTACATGGTGATTAAAATTATGTTGATTATTAATCAATTTACTATTAATTTTGGTCATATGTAAATTAATTTCATTGTAACCAAAGTATATCCTTAAATATTAGTTATGCATTGAAAGATTTTACAAATGAAAGAAGGAAATCTCATAGTGGAAACGCAACAGAACAATTTACTACTCTGCGCTATTTGTGTGGAATATTTATTTCCACGCTCAGATTGACTCTGGAGGATTCTGTGATGGCGAGCCCAGCTCAGTGAGACGGTGGACGTTCGTGGAAGCGGTGCATAAAATTCAAGATGAGGTAGAACAGGAAACCAACTGGCTTAGTTTAAGAGTTGAATATCCCTGCCCTATTGTGTAATCTGACATTCCGTTAATTAGGAAAAAGACAAGGTCTTGAGCCCTTCTTTTTTCCTGATCTGGTAATCTAACCAGGTTACCCATTTTATCTAACCAGGTTAACTTTTAATCAAGTCTTTCAGAAACCCAATGTTTGTTTTTATAGCTATAATACAGATGACTCAGATCATATACTGCCAAACCTAGAAGCCTGTATTTGAGACAAGGAAGCGCATTTGTAAACAATGAGAGAACAGAAATAATGGTTCTCAAGAAAATATTTGCTTTAGAATTTTAAAATATTTATTTTGTGACACACGAAATTACACTCAGTTTGTTCCTGCTAGAACAATTCAAAAGGAAATCAAATTCAGAGGATCCAACAAATGAACAAAAGAAAGGTAAACAACAAATAGCAGAGAATGTCCCCAATTACCCGCCATACAAACCACTGGCATGAAGAAACAAAATACCTTAACAACTTAAAACACTTTGACACAAACACAGGGCTAAAATAATTATCCTAATCAGAACCAAGACCAACAGGTGAGAAGATTAACAAGACAACGGGGAGCAGGTATACTAGTCTAATGAGGCAAAACGAACAGGTCTTGGTTAGTTGTTTCTTATTTAGTTTTAGTCATGTCAGTGATCTGCTACAGTCATGACCCAGTTCCAGCCCTTCGTCACTGTTTTCTGTAGGTTAGAAAAGAACTTGTGTGTATTTATAAATGGCTCTACTAAATAGTGAAAAAACATTTAAATTATAAATTAACATGGAATTGACGTTTTTCAGTTCCTTCAGTGTTCCCTCATAACTTGAGATATCAATGAGAACTTATAATTCTCAATGTTTCCTTGGAGAAATGTTTTTTCCTTCGACATAATGAAATTACCTATTTCCTGAACTACAATCTGGGCAATTTCAAGCTAATTTAATACAATAGGAACCGTACTACTCCAAGATCCTCAAATTGTTGTGGTATATTAATTATATTTATTTGTTTCATTGGTTCATATTTGGCATCTGTCAACATTGTTTGTGGAAACATTTTGGGGCCAACTGATGGAAAGCTCAGAAATGTAAGTGATTTGCATCTGACTTGAATTGCGGGGTGACAAATAACATGATTTGAAATAGGAACTGTACTTTGAATGTGGAACATTTAACACGGATGTAGAGAACTTCCTCTCAGGTACTGCACGTACTGAACACTAAAAAGAGGCTTATTTATTCACATAGCATGACATCTTTCTGACAGCAAAAAGGAACGGCACTGGTAAGGAAAATTACACTCAGATAGAATAAAAAATAAACTGTATATAACAGAATGTGGATTTCCCAATAGCACTTGTTCTGGATTATCACAATGGTAATTGTCAACATGTCAGAATTGTTAAACCTTTTTTAGACACCCCAATGTTATAGGAACAGCTTCTCCTTGAAGCTAGGAAAGCAGAGTTCTTTTCTGCAAAATCTGCTGTAGAAAATGTCAAACAAAAAGATTTCCAGAGGAAGATGATCTTATTTCACAAATACGAGATAATAATAACTTGATATTAGCAATATTAATCTCCAAAGGACAAAAGAACACAAAATAGGGTCTATATCAAAATGTTCCCAAAACTGGAGTTGTAATTAATTTTGTATATTTGTGTTTGATACTTGACAAAGGACCATTCAATCAGTAGCATAACACGATTATATGAAATACGTCTTTAAATTCTTAATTCTTTTGTATACTTATTTTACAAGGTAGTGTAAACAATTAAAATGAACTGTCTAGTTCGTGGACATGACAGATTTGATTTACCATGCTGGCTCGAGGATAATTTCTAGCAATCTTTAACTGGACAGAAAACCTATACAATTCCAGATCTATATTTATTCAGGAAATATTACATCATAAAAGGTTCTGTATGTCCATAGATAATTCATATAGTAGTGAAATTGTTGTTAATTGACATTGTTCTAGTGAATCTCTAAGAGGCCTACCAGGGGATTCAGGCATCCGTTCAGATCAGATTCACTGGGCATAGAGAACCGTAACAGAGGTTATTTAGGGAGTGTGCTTGCTTCCTCATAACGCTCTTTGTCATTCCTCATTCTCTTCTTCAGGGTGTCAAGACTGCTTTCAGAATCTGTTTGTTTCAGCCTATACAAAGCTCTTATTAAACTCTTTCCACAGATTTCTTCTTTCCCTAGCCTTTCAGAAGATGCAGATTCTCCTGGTGCTGCTGTATCTCTCCTCCACCTGTTGTGGGAGGCCCTGGTCTCAGAGAAAGGTACCCTGTGATGTCCACTCCGCCAACAACTCACTGGTCTTTGACTGCTCGGACAAGAAGCTACATATGGTACCCCATGATATCAGCTGGAATGCTACAGAGCTCAATCTTTCCCACAACAAAATCAGGAATATCACCAACTCATTGTTCTCCAACTTCCAAAACCTGACATTGCTAAACCTTAGTTATAATAAACTTGGTCATCTGAGTAATTACCAGATGTTCCCCATTCTTGGTAAGCTAGAAAGTCTGTTTTTCGATGGGAACAATCTTCATAGAGTGCCAGTGCCACTTCCACATGGGCTACAAATTCTATGGCTGAGGCACAACAATATAAGGACTCTGAAACCAAACAACTTCATCGATATACCACATATAAAAGACATCAATTTAAAACACAACTGCTATTATGATGGTGCCTATTCAAGTGCCAGTTGTGTTTCCCTGGATATTGAAAACCACACTTTCTCCCAACTTACAGAACTGACAAACCTGACTTTGTCATTTAACAGACTGCTAGCCATCCCGCCTTTCCTCCCCCAATCCCTCAAGTACCTCTGTCTTGAACGTAACATGATCACGAACATTACCCAATATGACCTGAGTACACTCATTAATCTGAAAATTCTAGATCTTTCAGGTAACTGTCCTATATGCTCTACTGCCCCATTTCCCTGCGTGCCTTGTAATACACATAACGGAGCACTACAGATCGACCAAGATGCCTTCAGGGAGCTCTCCGAGCTGCGAGAGCTGAGGTTATCCGGAAACTCTCTTAAGCATCTACAGACCTCCTGGTTTGAGAACCTCACCAGATTACAATACCTATATCTCTCATTCAACCATCTCGTTGGTGACATCGCAACTGGAGACTTCCTTGCTTTTTTACCTAGAGTTGAGGTAATGGATTTGTCTTTCAATCATGCTGAACAGTCTTTCTTTTCCAACAACTTGAACCTCTCCGAAAACTTTTCCAAACTGATGTCTCTGAAGACATTACACCTAGAAAACTATGTTTTTTCAACTCTTGACCAAAATGATTTGAATCCGCTTTACAATTTAGTTAACCTGTCTGTGATAAATTTGGGAACAAACTTCATTTATCAGACAGACCTCACATTATTTAAAAAGTTTCACAACTTGTCCAGTATTGGCCTTTCAGAAAACAAACTGATCTTCCTGTCTAAGAGAGGAGATGCTTTCTCGGTATGTGGGTGTGAGTGTGGCAATGCGCAGAAAAGAGACCGGTTTGGGCCCTATATACATGTGGATAAAAATTATCGCCACGATCTACCTAACATTAAGCCAGAGTGTCTTGCGTATGGTCCAGTGCTCGACCTGAGCAAAAACAACATCTTCCATATCAACCCTGATGTGTTACAGGGCCTGAACAACACAGCTTGCCTCAATCTTTCCTCCAATTCCATTGGAGACATGTTCAACGGTAGTGAGTTTGAAGGTTTTCCCAACCTTAAGTACTTGGATCTATCCCAGAATAAGATATACCTGCGCTCTGAGTATGCATTCCAAAAACTACAAAAACTAGAAGTTTTAGATCTGAGTCAAAATAAGCATTATTTTGTAGTGGCAGGATTGAACCACAGTTTAGCATTTCTAAATCACCTGACTTCTTTGAAGGTTCTGAACCTGAGCTGGAACGAGATCAATAGCCTCTGTCATGAAAACTTGTCAAGCAGCTCCCTGCAGGAGTTGATCTTCCAGGGTAATCGACTGGACATTATATGGATAATTTACAATGAACTTCATGCACTTTTCAAAGGGCTTCAAACTCTTACATCCCTGGATTTGTCATACAACAAGCTTCCCTACATCCCTTCTGAGGTCTACAAGCAATTTCCTGTGATGCTAAAGCGTCTGTCTCTGAGTAAAAACGGACTGACGGTCTTTGACTTTAACCTGCTATCAGAACTACATCATTTAGAAGAGCTGGACCTGAGTAAGAACAAACTGGACTGGGTGGCCAATAACTTCTCTGCTTTAACCAGCTCACTAAGGCTGCTGGATCTAAGCCATAACAGGATTTCACAGCTAACCCCAGGGTTCCTCAGAGGCACTAAAAGCTTGAGGGAATTAGACCTTAGTTTTAACCTGCTAGAGCTCATTAACCAGAGTTCTTTTGAATCTGGAGCAGAGAACTACCTCCAGAAGCTATCCTTACAGGGGAACCCACTGCACTGCACATGTGACTTGCTGGACTTCCAGCTGTGGATCAGGAACAACGAGGTGGAGATCCCTCTATTGGCCACTGCAGTGACATGCAACATGCCCTCGGAGAGAAGGGGCATGTCTTTGTTGAGTTATGACATAGAGGAATGCATGAACGACAAAAATGCCATGGCCTTTTCTGCCATCATGTCATTTCTTGTGATTCTTGTTCTGTTGGTATCTCTCATCGCACATCTCTTCTACTGGGACTTGTCCTATATTTTGGACTACTGTAGAGCCAAGCTAAAGCACTACCGTTGCTTACTGCCCACAAACTCTGTGTATGATGCCTTCATCATGTATGACACTGCAGATCCACTAGCCACTGATTGGGTGTTAAATCACCTAAGGGTGGAGCTTGAGGAGCGAGGAGAGATAATTCGTCCACTCTGCCTAGAAGAGCGTGATTGGATGCCAGGAACAACTATCATGGACAACCTGGCCAACAGTGTGCGGAATAGCAGGAAAACAGTGTTTGTGCTGACGGAGGGTTTCTTGTCACGTGGTGAAGTCCAAATGGCTTCCCTGCTGGTGCAGCAGCGACTGGTGGAGGAGGGGGTGGATTCCATGGTGCTGTTGCTGCTGCAGCCACAGGTCCTGCGACCGTCACGCATCCTCCGCCTGCGCAAACGGCTCTGCAGGCGCAGCGTTCTGGAGTGGCCCGTCATCCCCACTCCAGCTGCCCAGCGCTGGTTCTGGCACCAGCTCAAGAGAGCTATTCGGAAAGATCCGACAGCCATGCACACATCACTACACAGAACATACTTTACGGATGGTGAACCTATGGACAGGAAATGACCTGAAGACAGATATAATTCATTAGTTGTAGAAAATGCAGTGTAGAATCCGCACTGTAATTTCAGATGTGTGAATTGGGGCCCAATTAAACAATAGCATTTTAGTTGCATGGCTGGTGTTTTTGACACTGTGTGGCTCACAGGTGTAGCTTTGCGACAACCACACAAGCAGCCGATCACCGATGTCACAGATCTGATGCAGTTAGACACTGCCAAAACCCTAGTTTTGTAGGTGTTGGTTACCATTATTTAGTTGTAAGTAAAATAACATAAATCATTCATGATCAGCTAGACAGGAGTCAACATTATAAGCAGCAAACCCATTCACATCATTATAATATGCCTGGGTATCTCCCTCTGGTTCAGTGTGGGGAACAGACTGTTGCAGGGAATGCCAGTTTACATACCCAAGCTAAATAGCAACCCAATTAAATAGGCTACCAAAATCTTGTCTAAGAAGTTGTGAAAATGCAACTGTGGCAAAGTGTTTGTTTCAGGGTCGTGCTGACAGGACTGGCATTGTTTGCTGTAGCAGGGAGCAATGGAGTGTCTGGTAACTATAAGCTAACACTGGTGAATTCCACTGCACCATTTTATTAATTCCAAATTAGCTGACAGATTGGATGCTTTGTTAGGTACAGTGAAGGAGATAAGAAGCTAGTCGGGATTGATGAGGCCTGGAGGGTGATGTGCTGTTCCACTGGAAGTCACGTCTACTGTGTTATCAACTTGCAGATTATTGAATGTGACGTGAGTTTATAGGTTCAATTTCTATCCAGGCATTGTAAGATCTTTCAGGTGCAAGAAAAAGCTTGAGAAGACGAACACTCTTCTAATGTTCACTGAAATATGCCAGAGCTTTCATGCATTTGGGACGAAGTTTCAGTGAATGAGACTAAACAGATTAAAGAAGCTGTCTGGCGCCTGGCTAGTTTCACTTCCACCTTATCTGATCATTCCTATTAGTTTTCATATGTATTCTATATTCTCTGCTGAATAACCTTGAAAAACTTTCATTACCCCTGGCTAATTTTGGAAATCCAGTCTCCTATTGTTTCCCATTAATGTTGTCTAGATCTTGTTTCGTTTCCAAATTGATCAATAGCTTTTCCTCCTTTGCCACATTATGTTGAATATGCTGGTATTTAATAGTGTTATATCACTGCACTTTTTAGGTGAATTATTCATTGTAATTGCTCTCAATGTCAAAAGGTTTTGTAATAAAGTTTCCTCTGACTTCATGACCAATGGGGATTCATTGGATTTTCTATTCGTAATATTGACAAACCAAAGTCATTTTCTTACCAATTTAATCTATGGCCGTGCCTAAATGTTACAACTGAGAATAGATTAGCATAGCTGAAGATTGTACACAGCTTTTCTGAAGGGCTCCCAGCCAGCTCACGAGGGACAACGTATTTGAGTACACACTCATCTGACATTCAGCTGTGCAGGCACCCAAGTCTTTATCATTTCATCATCAATCAATCCAATTTCCTACCAGGCATACTGTATGTCTGTTAACAACTGTCATTCATAGTTTATCAAAGGGGTTCTCAACCAGCTAGACCATTGTGGGTGCTTGGCCTATCTTCAGGGTGCACCCGAGAAGACTCATGAGACCATAGACTTAATTAAATGTTGGTACTTCTTGAGAAAACATGGCAGGGCAAAACTAAGTTGTTGGTACAGTATGTTTGTGAACCACTTAACAAAAGCTTCTTGAGCTGCTCTGGATTTTCTGCCGAATACACATAAAACCAACATATGTTTTTTTCACATCTTCAAGAGTTGAGAAAATTCTATGATCTTTGATTAATGGCTTTAGGCCCTGGCTTTTGTGTTTTGTTTTTTGTAGTTATGCAGCCTAGTGCAACTGATACAGCTTGGCTCAGCCATTTTGGTAACTTATAATGAATGCAACCTGTATTAGATGTCCCATTAATATGTAGTTTGGGACTTCTGCAAATAAAATAATTAATTAAACCATTTGAGCTGGATGGGTTCTTTCTATATACATAATCTATATGTACAATCACTCAGCCATGAAATTCCAGGTTTTAAATATTTTGATGACATGAGGCACAAATCAGCACATACATTACATGGTCCATGTTTTGGCTCAACAACATCAATGTTACAAGTGGTAATAAATCCCTGAATGCATCTTCTGGTTAGCAGTGTCATATCTTCAGAATCTGGTTTCTTACAGTGGCCACAGATCTTTCAGTGCTTTTTCTGTTGATAGATGGTGGTAAACCAGTCCATGTTCAAATGTACAACATATTTCAGTGTTATCATCAGATCCCATATCCAACATTTCATAAAAGGCTATAGAAAACAAAACAATTAATAACAGGTAATCCTTTGACCTTGTGTCACGTCTAGGCATGGAGGTGGATGCAAACACAGGGTCAGAGAAGGAGCTTTAATGCTACACAAAGCAAAACAAAGAGTTGTGCACAGGAAATATAAGAACACTATATACTGAACCACAACTGAAACCACTAGACACGGGATCTAGTGGTTTCAGTTGGTATCACAATATAACAATTATCAACAAGGGAGAAAAGGACTGAATGAAACAGAGACTAACAAGAAGTCCAGAGACAGGTGAAGGCTCAATACAGGTGAACGACATGGACTAATGACCAATTAACTAACAAGCACAGGAACTCCAAGTAAGGACGTGACACAAGCCAGAACAGGACCAAAACAAGGACTGGAACTCCAAATAAGGATGTGACACAAGCAAGCACAAGAACCAAAACAAGGGCTGGAACTCCCCTTTGGCTGGAATCATTACACATTGACTTTGCACTTGTAATTGTTTAGTTTCAGAAACAAGAAAATAGTTTTTACCCAGAAAGTCACATTATTATTCCATCAGATGCTTGATGAGCTAATGAAATTATGGGGAGAGGTGTACTGAAATTACTAGACAATTATTTTAGGACAACAAAGGCTCAAGCAAAGCTGGAAGCTCTGCCTTCCAGGAAATATGAACCGTTTCTCACACTGTTTGACTTTGATTCTTGACAGGCCATTTCCAACAGGTTCATCAAACTGAAGGCACAGTCTTTGGTGGCCAGAGTATGGGGCAGAATTCCTGGAAAGAGTCCCCAGATACCTATGTATTTCCAGAGGCTTGGTACCTGTGTTGAGCAAAGCAAGGCTGCAGCAAAGGGGACAGGGTCTGGAGCAAGAGAGACACTACTGGGAGAGCAAATTTGGTTCTGCAAAGAGGTTTTCTGGTTAACCTGCACAATGCATCCTGATTGTAAGATTAAACCACACCCAACCATTTATAAAACCATTAGTCTAGTAAGCCAAGTTGATGTGATGTGAGCTTACCCAAATGAAAATGCAGAGCACAGATCACTGTCTCTCTAGAGGCTATGGATCTCATCAACTTACAGTAATAAGACTCTACAAATCGTATTTTCTCTAGTAACATGGTCTTTATATACTTTATCACGCTGACCATACAAAACTCAGTAAATGTCAATTGTTAACCCATTTACAGTGATCAAAGCAATCATTTACGAACATGGTTCATGGAACAGAAAACATACAAATATTTTATATGGTAAACGTCCACTTTTTATGGACAGCACTGGGCAACATGCAGTGACCTCAATCTGAGGAAAACCTGTGGTCATTAATCTAATTTAGTTAACATGTTCTCAGATAAGAACACACCCACCAAATGACCAGACAATGAATGACACAGGTTAAACACAGATAAAACATATGTGAACCAGAAAGAAAATGTTGATGGAGCAGATGGAAAAAGATAACATTATCCTTGCAATAAATGCAAATACATTTGGGCCTCTGGACATACATGCAGATGCAACACACTCATGCAACACACTCATGCAGCAGCCATTCAAAAATGCATTACCCATTTTACAGCACACGAATGCACCTACAGGTTAGATTCATGCGAGACACATAAAAACCATGGTGGAATTGTTAAAACAATCTTTAGCACTGTGAAAACCAGATGACATCCTGAATCATTCTTCTGATGTTCTGCAGGCTCATGGCAATGTCAGTGTTGCTTTTGCAGCAAAGAGACAAATCATACACAACACAGACGAATCCTCTTTGATAATAAATTTTTTGTGTTAAACATATACATTTACATACAGTGTATCCTGTTATACAAAAATGTAAACTTAGTCCTGTTGTAATAACTGGCAACTTATTCCAGGAAGCTGTAAATGTTCCTGTGCTGATTTAAATGTTCGGGTTGGAGAAAAGCAACCTCAGTTCCAAAATGGAATCTTTCCATGTTAAAAATCCAGACATTTTTGGATAGTCATATACATTTCTGTTGTGACCCAACAAAGAAGAGGAGTAAATAATAATAATAACATACAGATATTGTACACATTCCCTCACATACTGACTTTCACAACAACTTAAACAAAAAATAAAACACCCAATAATTATGTGGTAATCATAAATATTAAATGTACATTAATTTTTACTATGTTTTACACACTAAATACAAAGTATATGAGACCACTCAATGCCCAGTCTCTCAGAAAAAGAAAGTTCAGGGTATGTTTGTGTGTGTGTGTATGTTTAGGAAGGAGTGAACTTCTTGCGTTTGATGGGGCTCTGTCCCGGATTGATCTTCAGCTCTCGATATTGTGTCTGTGAATTATGCAGTCAGAATTAGAAATACACAAAAATACGCACACGCACACGCACGCACGCACACACACACACACACACACACACACACACATAGTTGCACCTACCACTTGAACGTCTGATGGGACTCTTGAGAAGAAGTCTAGCACCTCATTGCTTTCAATCATGTAAGGATTCCTCAGCTTCTTAGTGAACTTATTGACACCTGAGGGTGGAGGGTGGATACATACTGTAGGTTAGAATGCATTAACATTTGAGAGAAGATCATCAGGACAGGTCAAAACCCCAGGAGCTGACTTGACAAAACTGACGAATAGGCAGGCCTCCATCAGGACACTATAGACCAGAGACACGCGCACTCACCCCAGGCGAGGATGAGGTATCGTAGAGGGATGAGGTAGAGTAGGACTGTAGCAACACATAGGGCACAGATGGCTAGCCAACTCAGGAAAGGCACTGTCCAATTTAATGTACTGCAAATACAAACTGAGATGTTAGTGATCTCCCAATCACACAGACCGAGACACACCGAACCTAACACCAATCTTAATCAAACCTCATACTCAAACTTTATACCCTAGTTTTAACACGAGCCAACCCCTAATCCTAACTATAACCCCAACTGTCACTTTTACCCAAATCTCTAAGTAGGAGCCATTTTCTCATGAGAACTGGCCTTCACATTCCAGCTGATGCCTGACAGAGTTGTAAAGTGGGTGAATGGACACAGCAGACTCACTTCTTGATTCGCTCTCCATAAGAGGCCACATGGTCAAGGGAACTCTGCACACTAACACACACATCCTGGAGGGCATGCAGCTTCTCAATGAAGCCCTTACGCTCTGAGTCCTGCTAGAACACACACACACACATACATTACAGAGAAAGATGTTACTGCAACAAAATATAAAATAAAGCGTTTGACTTTTCCCAAATACTTTTCCATCAGCTGCACAGAAGGGGACCAAGAAGGTCAAAGGTTACCTTGTCATCTTTCTCCTCTTCCTCCTCCTCCCACTCAAACTTTGCCTCCAACGCCTGTTATAAGGCACAGGGTCAGGATGGGAGGGGCGGAACAGAGAAACAATAACGTCCCAGAAGCACAAACACACAAAATAGACACACAACACATGCCCACAATAGACAGAGACAAAACACACTACTCGCCATGTCTCCTGGCTCTCTGCTTGTAGTGACAAAATAGTTCCAGGTCAACAGCAGCAGCAGAGCTCCAGGTATCATGTAGAGCTCAAAGTTCCAAACGACTACCACAAAGACCTGTCAGGGACAGAGAGGAGGACTTCAAGTCGACATGAAGACCGTAACCTGTGTGTGTGTGTGTGTGTGTGTGTGTTTCCTACCAGGAAGGCACTGATGCTTCTCTGAGGTGACTGCCACTCAAAACAGCTGTTAACAAATGTTCCAAAGTTTATCAGGACCATGATGCATCTCTTCACTCTGTTAAAGTTTCGGCGGAGCAACTAGATGAAAAAAAGGGGTTTAATCACCAGCTCTCTGGTCACATGTCTTGGTAATCACTATGACTACCAAGACCAGTCTCACCACATCAACTCCCAAACTATAAACTGCTTTGCTGGCCTATACTACACTTGAAGATACTCCTCTGTTGCATATAGATGTACATATATGTGTTACTGTAAATGTGTAAATTAATGTATATTTTATACTAACCTCTCCTATAACATACTTTTAAATATATAAATAGGCTCTCCAGCCATTGTATGTAATTGTACGTTAACTATAAGTGGATTTTGTGCCAACCAGCACAACACACCAAGTATGCAACTCTGAGTTTGAGTACATTTCCTTCCTCAATTATCATTATACTCATTGTGTTCACCACCAGCCATAGCACACACACTTACATATTTTGACAATTTGGGTTCTTCCTCAATGTATTTTTTCTCTGCAGGAACAATGGTCCTTAAACCTGCCTTCATCTGAGGAGAACACAAGCCAAATGTGAGAGGAATAAAAGGATGGGAGAGAGAAGAGGAAAGGAGAGGAGTAAAATCAGGTTGTACTCACAGTGCTATAGATTAGGTCAGACTCCAAGTAGAGAAGGCCTTTAGTTGGTCCAGTTAGCTCTTTATTCTTCAGTACATAACTCTTCTGCTCACCATTCTGGATCTGAGAGAGGGAGGTTGTGTCTGTTTCTTAATATGTACAATATATAAGACATAGATGTATATGTAATAGTGCACACACACACACACACACACACACACACACACACAATAACACGCAGTCACGCACATTTAACAGTGGGATGGCAACTTTGCCTAGAAAGTCAGCGCTTCTGTCTCTGTCTTCATCAAACACGGTCACCTCCAACACCAAGTGGATGTCCTTCACATTACTGATGAGAGAGAGAGAGGAAGTGGTGAGAGAGAAGGACAGAGAAAGAAAGTAAAGGAGAAACACAGGGAGGGTAGGAGAAAAGGAAAGAGGGGGGGGTAAGCAGAGGATACTGTTATTGACAGATGTCTTTATAGGAATGGAAAGAGGCTGAGAAGGAGAGGGAAACAGAGAGGGAGGGAGAGACAAACAGAGAGGGAGGGTTAGGGAAACAGAGAGGAAGGAAGAGGGAAACAGAGAGGGAGGGTTAGGGAAACAGAGAGGGAGGGTTAGGGAAACAGAGAGGGAGGAAGAGAGAAACAGAGAGGGAGGGAGAGGGGAACAGAGAGGAAGGGAGAGGGGAACAGAGAGGAAGGAAGAGAGAAACAGAGATGAAGGAAGAGGGAAACAGAGAGGGAGGGTTAGGGAAACAGAGAGGGAGGGTTAGGGAAA